>WFMF01000066.1:387555-663153 GCA_011033025.1 Beroe forskalii | reverse complement strand
GTTTTATTCATGAGGAGTATTATATTGAGGCATCGCTCAGAATCTATTGTACCTCGCATAGCGTAGTGTTAGTTGTCCTGCGATAGTTCAAGCAACGTTAATTTAAATTTGAATACGCGTGCTTGATATGTCAATATTTTAGTTGTAAATGCCGTGTAGTCCTTGCCAAATTCTCTCATATTTAATGTTTTGATGCTTAATTGTTGTCGACAAATATTGTACGTAGTGACAACTGGCAATTGATCTAGAATAGCCGACATTGAATTTCTGACGACAGCGACGCGAATTCCGCCGTCAAAAGGTCGTAGTAGTTCGTATCTCAGGTTTCGGGGGCTGATATTGAAAAATCTTTTGGGGGGCCTCAGCCCCCCTCCTGCATCCTGAGAATTGTGACTGTAAAATTCACACTCCCCATTGAAATTTGATACCCGTACCGTAGGATTGTATTTCGGCCCAGGAAGGAAGTGAAATTACTAATTCCTGATTCTCCCCGATCATCTGTGCTTGTTTTTCTTGTTTTGTAGTTTTCTCTTCGCAGGCATTCCAACTGTGTTTGTTCTATTCTGAGTCTTATTTCAAACTTCAGGCTGACCGTTATTTCTCATGACGTGTATAAACTGCTTACCGAGATAATTGAATACTTTATTGTATCAAGAATAAAATGTGATGACTGATGACAAGTTCAAGCAGCTCGAAATTACCTCCACGTTTGACTAAAGTAGTACATGAACTTGGAAGAGCTGATTATAGTTATCCAATTATCTAAATAACTTCAGCTGAGTCTGCTGATGAATAATATCTCGATATGTTAGTGTTTGGGTGTTTGTTTGCTGACATGTGACACGACGTGGAATTATCTCATTGTATTTTATGTGTTCTAAGGGTTACGGGCAGTGTCGTGTTACTGATACGCAGTGCAATCCACCATACTGTGGTTGAATTGGTTTTGTCGCCGCCACCCATTTAACAGGTTAGGCGGCTTCCTCGAAGTTTCATTTACATAGTTCTGTCATCTGCAAGTATTCAGTGCGTCAATGTATCCCAATATAGGGCTTTTCCCCTCTGTTCTGTACTTCCTGCATGATAAATTGATAAGTTCTTTGTCGATTTTACTCAGTCTCTCAGAGCAAGGTATTTTAAGTTTTCTTGCTATAATCAGTATGATGTAGTCAATCTGGAGGCACCTATTTTACCAGTTCGACTCCTTGAGATATATCCTAGTGCGTTATATTATACATAGGTTACTTTGAGTAATAGTGATGTGTTAGCAAATCTTTTATTACATTTTTGTTTCAGATTTTAAGCAGATATCAGAGTTTAGACACTCAATATTTATTTAGCGACTATTTGCATTGCTATTCCCATTGTGATTGTTATCACTGTTTTTTTTTTTAGTGTTCATTTCCAGCCTTTCCATCACGAAACTCGTGTATTATGTGTTTTATTCTCAGAAGTGAATGGTTATTAAATGCTTAGCGTCCCTTCAAAGCTTCGAATTCGACTTATTAGTTCTTAATCTTATGTTAGGTCTGGAATTTCTGTAAAATACGTTATTGATCTTTCTATTTTCTTCTTTGACCAGTACCTGGGAACCATCCGATTCCAAATTGCGAATTTATCCGTCATGAATTTATCAAATTTACTACCATGTTTGTTCACTTAGGGTACATTCAGACTCTTAAATTCTGGTCTGCTTCTCAATCTCGCATACATAACAGCTAAGCCTTTATAAGCTATGATAATGACGTCACTGTTTAAAACCCCCTTGGCCCAGCTTGCATAGATTGCCGTGAGGACCATGGTGATAATTGGGTCAGCTGGGTAAGGGTGTATAAAAAGGGGCTAGGTTTGCCATATTATTTTGGTTCGTTACGTAACTGAGCTCACAGCCCGGCCCTAACCTGTTTTTTGGGAGGCGTACCCACGTATTCTTAATTGAATTCGGAGACACCCGAATTCTGTGCACTCGTCTACCCACCTCTTAATTCCTAGTAGGGTCATCCATAAAGACTTCCGCAATGAGGGGAGGGGGATTCTGGTCAATTCGGACAAAGGGTGAAGGTTGGCTGGTCAAATACAAGGTAATGCAAATGGGGTTGTCGTACGATGTATGACCCGCTGACGCCAGCCGCGAAGCGGCGCTGATTCTCGAGAGGGTCTGTAAACGCCAGACAACAAATGGGGATGAGGAATGGGTCTAAAATGACCGAAATTTTGAGGCCGGCCTTTATGGATGGCTCCATACATGGTTATTGGATGGTGTCGAGATGATGGCTTTTGGAGAAATTTCTTGTCAGGCGTTGCCTGACCCCCTCGCGCGCGCGAAGCGCGCGCGCCACGACGTCAGACAAGAAATTTCTACTGACGGTGGTCGTCAAAAGCAAAAAGGGGTCCGTATTCAGTAAAGGGCCCAGATGCGAAACGCGAGGAATTACTGTCTCGACAATTCCGTCCCATTTGGAGTGATGGACATTGCACTTTTGCAATATTTAATACAATTATTTCCTCTGTAGAACTTCGATCGTGCAAAATGGTAGAAAAAGGGCTGGCACTTTTTCTACCATTGCATGTTGCACGCTCGAAGTTCTTTTCTACAAATTTACAATTTTGTATTCACGTGCGCGCACTTCAATGCATTCATTTGACAACGCGCGTCACGTATAATAAAACGAAAAGCTGTGACTGCCCCATTCGATGCACTGCATTGAGCTGTTGTGGATCGTAGTTCTACCCGATACAGCGAGCCATTCGGAAGTACCAACTGTCGATCTGCTTGGACACTGCCGATAATCGTTGGGCTGAAATCTAGTGCTCATTGCAAACGCTGCAGTTTGTTATGCTTGATTGGGTTCAAAGTGGCGTCAACGCCATAGAGCTAAGAGTTTATATGTTGTATGTGTACTCAAAACGTGCATGTACTCTAGAACGAACTATAAAACCTGTTGTATGTGCACGTACTCTGAAACGTGCACGTAACGTTATTCATCTACCGTTGGGCTTGTGTCCGATCGTGGATGATGTGTTAATAAGGTACCGCCGTAAATAAGTTGCTGTTTAAAAGCTGCTGTTGTTAAAACGGTACCGTGGTTAAAAGGGCGTCGTTATCAACGATGTACCGTTGTTAATTTTTTTTAAAACGTATAATACAAAATATTGAACATAATTGTGCACAAAGATCAATCATCAAGCGAGAATGTCATTGGTATCTATCCTCTCATTTAGAGAATGTGACCTCAAAAGAAGTGACTTGAAAAACCTCAAAAGCCGAAACAGAAAATCAATGCAGGCATTTCAGATTACGAAAAAGAAACATCCCCTCTCAGCCCATCTGGAATAAGATTAAACGATACATCAGAAATCGGCGATTCTCGCTCACGAGAGTACTTGCCCCGAGATCCCCTTACTGCTTTACTGACACCAGCACACTCTTCAGGAGTGCAAATGACAGCTTTGTTCTCATAGTACTGATAACGTCGCGATAATCCTCATTGGTCTTCTCTGCTACCCGTTCTGCAATCCTCTTATGAAAAGCCAGAGCCTGAGGAGCCATGCCTCCTGACGTAGTGTATACGAGTGGTGTGAAGCTGCACTTCTCCACTTGTATGACTCGCTGCTCATACTCCCTCTTCTTAAGTTCTTAATGTTCTCGTGCTGGGTGTATACCGACTTGATGTCCCGATCCTTATACGAGTCGGCATTCGGATGGAAGATCCTGACATCGAACATCGTCTTCTGGAAAGGTCCCCAAAGCCCTCGAGCAGAGATGTCTAGGCGAGCCCTCTCCTCCACATTCCCTGGGATAGACTGAGAAGAGTCAATAGGGATCAGCTCAGGCTCGGTCTTAACGTCGTGACAGACTTCCCTAAGAAACGCAGCATTTGTGTCTCGAACTTTGTTGTGTCTGAAGATCAAGTAACCACCATTTTTGCAAATTAAAGTGTGGTCTACCGAATTCTTCTTGCCACAAACACAAACTGCTGGAATGTTAGGGATCTGCCAGCCGTACCTCAGCCTGAGTGCATCCCGAAACTCCTCCTTGTTCAGCACCCACCCGAGAGAACCAATAGGGAGAACAGTTAACCACGCCCCGGCACCCTTCTCTTGGGCTAAGGTGATTGACCTTTTCAGATTGCCAACAGAAGAGTCTGATACAATTTCAGAGATCTTCATCATCATCCTCACCTCCTTGTCCTTCAAGCAATCCCTGGTCACTTCCGCCACACTTGCAGCCTGATAACCATCAAGAGTTTGCTGTTGATCAAATATTAGCTTTCTCAGGTTGTCCGTGATTTTCACTGAGGCCTGGAACTCAATATCTGAAGCTTCAACTGGGTTTGAGATTCCAAGCCCCCCGAGTCTGACAGGAAGAGTAAACAGCTTCCTCTCCACATCTGATACTTGCCTTCCTACAATGGCCGGCAGGAAGCTCTGTCGCAGGGCATTTTCCAGCGGACCAAACAGTTCAGAGATGCCTGGGATAGTCCTCTGAACAAATGTCTGCACGCCTGCGGTTGTGCCGCTACGCTAGCAGTAAGATGATTTGCAAGTCTAAATTCTATAGATAAGCCCTTGATCGCGTACGTGACCTTACACGCTAGTAAAGCTATCCCTGCAGTTAGGTATAGGCTGCGATCGTGTTCGTAACTTTAATTTCAATATACAGACTTTGAATATGAAATGTTCATTGGACAAACAAAAAGCAGGACATAGCTGATAAAAGGATGATGGAGGTGAAATGTAATTTTACAAAACCTTAAAATTCAAACGGTATTCGGAAAGCTTTTAGGTAACTCCTAAGGAACACAGATTTTAGGAACTCTTAAGAAAACTGATTTTTTGGAACTGTCTAAGAGTACTGACTATCCCAGGACCTGGTCTCTCACTCGAAGTTAACTCAATTAGTCGATGAAAAACAATTTAAAGCTCTCGTGAGAAACCAAGTCTTTGTGATGGCAAATCTGGGCTGATTTTGAGAGTCACGGGATAACCACAGTGGGCTCTGATTGGTGGTAACTTGCCACGCTGTAGATAACCCGGAAACTGTGCCCATCAGCACTTCACGTTTCACAAATTTACCAACATGGGAGCAAAGCTCCGTAACAGTCCCTAACTCCCTACTCTATCTTGAAAAGCACATCCTTTTAACAACCCGGGATAACACTGGCGAGGCGAGCTCTTAAAACGTTAAAAATAAAATATTAGAAAGGCACAGCTGTCGTCAGGTTTACCAACTGTGCAAAATAGGCTCCCTACATGTCCACCTGTGACAAAACTTCATATAATACAACGTTTAATACAGTCAGTTCAAATGTTTATTTCAGTTCGAAATTGTTTATAAATTCAGTTTTCAATCGAAAGTTTATTGCACGGCCCTTTGGCCTTGGCACATTGCCACTTTTAATGAACCGTTAGCAGATTTCCCACGTTGAAGAGTTGAGAGGTCTTAAGAAGTAGGATCCCTGAAAGGCGGCAAAATCGACGGTGATTGATTGATGACGTTTCAATCGATTGTGTACCGATCGATGGTGTTTCGATCAATGGATTTTCGATTTATGGCATTTCAGTCGATGGCGTACCCCATGGCGATTTCAACGCTGGTCCCACGCAGGTGCTTTGATTATCAGTCAACCCGACGTTCTCGCCATATCAACAACCGAATGGTCACCATCGGCCATCAACTCGGCCATCAATTTCTCTAAGCAACTCTATCCTTCACATATCAACTTATCAATTCAGTTACTGTACTATTTTGTCGCTGCTGCAATCAATCTCACATAAATGCATAAACGACAATTTCTTCGACATCAGGTAAACTGCTTAGCGACTAAAACTAGATGTAATGTAGAAATCATTGCCCAAATAAGATGCCAAACAGAGGAATATTCAAGTGGCACCCTCGAAATTCTTCTGTTCTTACCAGGTTGATATTCTACGGCCAGTTAAACGGTACCTCATCCAGGTGAAAAGATAAACAACGCTTACGCTGGCTCGCAGGTGTTCCTTTTCACCTGGGGTTACAAATCCATCGTATTAAACAACCACTGAAACCCTTGTCAAACACTCACAAATTTCGTCATACCACATTTTCATTCGTCGGTTCATTCAAGTGTCGCTAAGCTTATTCATTATCTACATGGTCCAAACGACAGAGTTGATAAGTTGATACATCCACTTCCATTTAAGCATTAAATGCAATTTCAATGCATCACCAATTATTATGCAAACATCAGGCAAAAAAACATTCAAAATGGGCGATTATGAGCCTGCTTACATCCAATAAAACCCCTCGTTCATTCAAATTATCTGCTAACTTCAGTTCATATTAGCACACCAATTAGCCTTTCCGACTAGTTCGTAATTGGAGTCGCCAATATCAGCCCAAACTCCCAAAGTGGATGTAGTATTAACTAAACAAAATACTATTCATCACGCAGTAAGATCATAATAGAATCAAAACCTACGGAAATCAATCAGGTCACCTTCAATGCTAAAACATTGACACAATAGTGGGTGTCGACTGTCGATCTCACATCAATGGGAGTCTCTTCCTGGTTACAAATACACTGACTCCATGATTTACACATAATTATTGAGGTGAATGGAAACACTGAAATGAGTAATGCCCAGGCTGATGGCAAATGTGACAAATGACAGAGTGACTGTGATATGCTGCCGCATTTAAACTACGATCTGGCACTTCATCAAAAGTATTAACTTGCAAGGGTCTCACATCAACAGCTAATCCATGATCCTGAGACGTTTTCATGACTGTTACGTGCTGTTCATAGGGTTTCATGGTTTCTCTCGCACCATACGACGCATCTCGCTTGATAGCCTCACTTAACAGCACATTGAAATCCATATCAGCATTGCCACGCATATTAATCAAGTGAACAGCTATCTCGTCCCTACTGACTCCGGCACACAGCGCATCCTTCAAGGCAGAGTCCCTGGCGTGGTTCTCTCCTTGACCTGGATAACCAGTCTTACCCAACCGACGCAATCTGTCGCCAAAATCAGACAAGGTCTCATCGACCTGCTGGGACGCCTTTTTCAGTTCGAAACGTGCTTTAACGGCAGCTTGAGGCTCCTCTAAAGTACGAATGACGTGCTGTTTAAACTGATTCCACGTTCCGCTCTGTAAAGCTCCGTTATCTATAAGCTTGGTTTGGGCTTTAATATCTAGATAAGTCATAAAAGTGTTCATGGCCTGACGTCCATCTAAGCCCATGATATCTTTAAACGGCTCAAACTGTTCAATGTAGAGCTGGATGGTGAGCTTACTTGGGTCGTAGACGTCAGGTTTTCTACTTCCTGAAACTCCTGCTTTGAACACGTCTTTAGCTTGCGTGATTGCTGTGGAGACTTGAGCACTGACTTCTGCTGCGTGTGCTGCTCGTATGGTCTCCTTCTGTTCATCCGTCAATGCTTGCAGAGCTTCGAGAGCTTCGTCCATAGTTTGATTGATAGAAATAGGGTCAAGTTATTTAGTGATCGCAGACGGACAGGACTTGAAAGTGAAACGTACCACTTTGAAGTGTTGTGAAAGGGCATTCAATCGCACAGCAATGACAGCAATACGTGACAGTGATACGCCCAGGCTCCAATTGCGATTAGATCCTTGTCGCAGCACCAATTGCACGCCTGCGGTTGTGCCGCTACGCTAGCAGTAAGATGATTTGCAAGTTTAAATTCTATAGATCACTGACCACCCCCTCCCCTTGCGGGGGGTGATGGCAGCTCTCCAGCACGGAGAGCTCGACTGGAACCCACCTGGCTGCACTCGAGCCCCTTACCGGGCACCAGGTGATGATACCCTGACGGGTACCAATTGAGCGGGGCGCCCCTCCGAAGATTGACTACCTTGATCCCTTGGTAAGTGTGGCTGAAAAGCCTGTCCCTCTAACTCTGGGTGCTAAATCACCAGGTTAGGTCGTGCAGGAACTATCTGTGATACTGTTTATTGAATGTTTTGTATTCCTTGTTATAATAGTGGGATTATAGCAGTTTTCGGGAGATAATTTGATTCGTGATTTATTTTGATGTTTGTGATAGTATTGGTGAGCCGTTATCGGTGGTTACTGGTTCCGCTAGCTGCATATCATCTAGTATCTGTGTAAGTGAGTATATATGATTGGTTACTTTTGGCAGTGAAAGTTATTTATCGTCGGAGATAAGAGATCATTGAGCAAGTATTGTGGCGATACTCAGGAAACAATGCACACAACTAGGTAGAAGACTGCAACAGTGCTTTCTACTCCAGAGATTGTAATGCCTGCCCTGTAGGTTGGTAAGAACAAAAAGATATAACCCCATAAGGAGGCCATAATGGCATCATGACGGTCATCATGAAGACATCATGGCAGGATGGGGAGATCAGAGTTTCCTGAGATCTTAAAATGACTCTAGGGATGAAGAATCTTTAGAGAATGACCGTCTGGTCCTAATTCTGCTGTCATCCTAAAGTTCTATTATAGAGTCAGGGGTGTGATGTGAGATCTTAAACAAATTTATTAAAGCAGTACTCATCAATAAAAAAAGTCAATCATAGCCTTCTCATTGCCCATGTGTTAGACGACGATATGGTAGTCAACCGAACTTATGAGATACCCTCAACAAAGCAGAGAATATATGCTTATGTATCTTTTTTTTAAATGTCGACTTTGTTGTTTTGATACCACCCTAAAGGATATCCGAAATAGTGCAGACAAAGTATACTCTAACAAACTGCGTGATTGCATATAGAGTGGTAACGATGTGGTAGTCTTACTTACTGCGTATTCAAGCTTAAGTAGGGTGTTAAGGGTTAAGTTCCACTGTAATGGCGAAAGTATACCTCCTTGCGGGCATCCCTTGTATATTTTTTGGATATTGAGCGTTCTCAGTACAGTATTATCACTTTCATATACGTTGCTATTTTCTTGCTCTCTTATCGCAACGCTTATCAGTTAAGATTTGTAACTGCTGCACATCGTGCAACCTTGTGTAGCATTGAAATGCGTACAAGTACATCGCAGTCGGACCCTGTGGAATTTGAGGAACTGAAGAAGAGCAGTGTGATTCACATCCAGGAGACGCTGTAGGAGCTCGGTGTGGAGAGGACGGGGCAACTCAGCCCCTTCAAGATTGGCAAGCTGAAGAAAGACAGATTGTCCGAGTTATTGCTTGATACACTCTGTATGCTGAATGACCTGACGTGTAGTGTTGTGGACAGCTCGTACGCACCCCGTGGTGTGACTGCAGAGCTTCTGGAGGCTCAGAAGAAGATCATCTCGCTCCAGTCAGAGCTGCTGGAGTGTAAGCAGGAGAAGTTGGACTCAGTCAAGACTGTTGTACAGTCATCAGTGTGCGAGACCGTGAAAGAAGAGATTAAATCCTTCAGTGCAGTTGTCCAGAGTGGTACAGGAGGCTCACAGAAGCCATTGAGCCAGTCGATGCTGAAGAAAGTCGTCCAGGACGTTGTAAAGACTGAAGATCGCAGCAAGAATGTCATGATTTTCGGTCTGAGTGACGAGGCAAATGAGGACACGAGTGCTAAGGTCGGCGAGCTGTTTGATGCGTTGGGGGAGAGACCACGAATCGACGTCTGCAGAGTGGGGAAACATGTTCCCGGTGCCTCACCGAGGCCGGTGAAGGTAGTGACAACGTCCTCCACCGTAGCAGATCAGCTGATGCAGACGGGGAGGAGACTCAGTCATCTGGAGAAGTACAAGAGGGTGTACGTGAATCCGGACCATTCACCGGAGCAGAGGGAGCAGCGAAGAGAGCTGGTGAAGGAGGTCAAGCGGTTAACAGACGTGGATAATCCAAGCGTCATTTCATCAGAAATGGGAAGGTGTGCAGTGTTGCCCGGATTGCAACTTGACAGCGGCGCGTATGGGTGATTTTGATGTGTTTTGATCTTGTTTGAATCTTGGACTTAGACATGTGTTTTTGAGTGGACAGCTGGAGTATTTTGGTGTTCAAGTGGGCGTTTTCCCAACCATTTCAACCCTTCCTTGTGTTTTTAAGCAGCGCCTCCACACTTGTGAATAGACTCCTTGATTGGCGTGCAGCACCCAACTTTAGGGTCGTTTTTAATGATTATTTACTGTATATTATATTTTATTTAGAAGCCCTCTGCGGTACCCTTCATGGGTTTTTCAAACAAACAAATGTAATTCTAATATAATGAATCGATCTTGTAGCATTTCTCTGATCCAGTCTGCTATGAGAGATGGAATTTTTGCTTTCTTCAGTGCGTCGTGAATCGAGCTGTATTTTATGTTATCAAAGGCTCCTTCTACGTCTATGTCTGACGATTTATAGAATTGCTGATGAAAGCAGGAATTAGTTCACTGTTTTGTTAATAAAGCTCTGCTCCTCACTGCTCAATTTATTAGGATGAAGTATCCGATAAAATGGAGGAAAGAGATTAAGCGTATCTCATAGACCAAAGAAGTCAGAAGGATGTCGTGGCGTACGCGGGATTATGTGTTTTGATTATCATTATTTAGAGACACCGAACAATAAGGGTAAATAAGAAATGACTGCTTATCTCTCCCATATGGTAAGAGGTGTCCTGGGTCGGTTCTAACCGGTTCTGGTAAGTGGTAATTACTTGTGTAACGTGTTATCCCAAACGGTATGCTTTTTACCGCGCATTGGTGCGCACACGTAAAAACTATACTGAAACTATATTTTTCCTTGTAGAAATGTAGATCCTTGCTGTACGGCATGTTAAACAAGGAATCGAAACTGAGGGGCTCCGTACAGGACATTACTATTGCGGTGTATGTGAATATACAGAAAAGATTTAGATTGATTCCGTAGTCCGGTGAGCTGCACTTGATGGTCGGTTCTTCCGCCTCGTCTCTCACATAAAGACTAGCTTGTTAAACATCAAATTGGAAATTAATTAGTACTGTGTGAGCATTAATTGTCAAACACAAGGAAACACTTCCATTAGACAAGAGATATAAAACCAACTTATGTCGTAGTAATAATGGGTGTCTATGTACCTAACCATGGTGAACTCAGTGTAGATCCTTGCTGTACAGAGGAATCGAAACTGAGGGGCTTCGTACAGGACATTACTAATACCACTGCGGTGTATGTGATTATACAGAAAAGATTTAGATTCCGTATGTCGGAGGTACTTTTTGGATGGCGCAAAATGCGTGATGTTTGGCTATCGTGGCAGGTCGCTAATTGACCTCGAGCAGTTAGCATAATAGCTATTCGCTCTTGATTTGAGACAGTCCCGGATGTTGTCCAGGATGTCTACTAGCTGAGATTCTAGCACTACTAAATCTTAGCATGTGCAAGGGTAGAATCTCCAAGACCCTGAAGGAGACAACGGACTAACTTAGCCACCCTTGGGCGAAGTCCAAGGGTGCACGGTGGGGACCCCTGGTAGGTTGAAGGAGGGACTGAAACAGTACACCTCCAAGTCCGCCGACTTCCGGGCATGCCCTTCCGTCTATTATCCCGGCTAAAAAATAGCCCTGAGACGCCTCCAAAATCTCAGCACCAACTCCTAAGGAACACAGATTTTAGGAACTCTTAAGAAAACTGATTTTTTGGAACTGTCTAAGAGTACTGACTATCCCAGGACCTGGTCTCTCACTCGAAGTTAACTCAATTAGTCGATGAAAAACAATTTAAAGCTCTCGTGAGAAACCAAGTCTTTGTGATGGCAAATCTGGGCTGATTTTGAGAGTCACGGGATAACCACAGTGGGCTCTGATTGGTGGTAACTTGCCACGCTGTAGATAACCCGGAAACTGTGCCCATCAGCACTTCACGTTTCACAAATTTACCAACATGGGAGCAAAGCTCCGTAACAGTCCCTAACTCCCTACTCTATCTTGAAAAGCACATCCTTTTAACAACCCGGGATAACACTGGCGAGGCGAGCTCTTAAAACGTTCAAAATAAAATATTAGAAAGGCACAGCTGTCGTCAGGTTTACCAACTGTGCAAAATAGGCTCCCTACATGTCCACCTGTGACAAAGCGATTTTGTGAAGGCCGCGTACGCTGCCTGTGGGCCATCTTTTCCGATATCTGATAACTGTTCAACGTCCTTGACCCACTTTGCGACCTTGTCCTTGACGTACCCCCTCCTGAAAGCCTCCGTCCCAAGCACGGCACCGAGATGACGCTCTCCTTCACTAGTGACCTGAATACCGCTGTCCTTGAAGATTTGATTTAAGCCAACTGGATACAGTCTTCTTTCACAATCAAAACAGTTTTTGAGGGCTTAGGGAAGTACCCATACTGAGGACCTTTAACACACACCAAGTCCCACCACTTCTTGATTTCATTAAGTCTCCCAGCAGCAGTAGAGTCATCTGCATACCACATCTACTTACAGGCAGATAGATCAACTGCAGATGAAAGCTCTGTGATGAGTGGCTTGACTCCCAGTGCGTAAAAGGCCATAGCAGCAACATCCCCCTGAGTACAGCCTTCATAGGATCCCATGTACTCCGTCGTCAGACCGTCATTAACAACAAGCATGGCGGGTTGCTGATAAGTGTTAGCAATGAAGCGATGGAAGGGTGGGCACAACTCCCTGATATTGTGAACTGCCAGCTCTCTGTTGATGGAGTTGAACGCATTGTCCGCATCAACCAGCAATACACCCTGAGTAGCTGGCAGCTCCCACTGTTCCCGAGTAGCGTGGATGGAGGCCTCAATACCCGCCTTCAGACCCGCACAAGTCTGCAGTGGTCCTGCAGCATGCTGGATGTCGTTCCTCAAGACACTGATAACCAGTTTGCCCACAATTCGCCGAAGCACTTCACCAACACCCACTGGTCTCACTCCAATACCTCCCCGCTTATCGTTGCCCTTGTCCAGGGGGATAAGACGACAAGCCAGAAGTTCTTCCAAGGCTGTTGGATTGACTTCTTTAGTGCTGATGTACTTTGCAAGCTCAGCGATGGATTCGCACAGCTTCTCCGATGCCTTTCCATACTTCCATAGGACTTGCAACACAGGATGTGTTTCCATCCATCTGCATCCAAGAGCGTGGGCCCACCGGAACCATGCACATTTTTGGCGACTCTGTAGGCCATCTGACTATCAATTTCCTCGAAGATCACAGGCTGGGGTTCTGGGGTCGTTATCTCCATCTTCAACTGCTGAGGTGCTAGTTTGGCATCAGGGTGTTTGCACGCCAGGACTTTCTTGACAGGACGAGTCAGCTTATGAACAATTGAACACCCTTAACATCACTGTTACTGTCTATCAACTTCACAGCTTTCCCAACTTGGCCCAACAACATCAATCTTGTGAAGGCAACATGGCAGCTGGTCTCCTTCTTCTTCGCTAACTGAGATAACCGCACCTGGATTTCCCTGGCTTCGTCCATGAGACTCTGCAGATCCCCCTCACTCCATTTAGCAAGTCTCAGTGCTAAGAACTTGGCATTAGTCTTGGCTTTAGAGTTCATTGAAGGCTTCTGAAGCATCAGGGGGATGAACACATGAACCATAGACAATGACAGATCTTTCCACACAGTCTGGTCAGTGAACAAGAGGATGAGGCGAGCTACTTCATTGATGAAATGAACTCCTGCTTTCCCTCGGGGTAGGGTAAACAAGTTCTTCTTCCACTTCGTGATCTCCAAGTATGTCGCTTTAATGACCTGCTGTATTGCTTTCTCCCCCTTTAATGTCCCCCACTTCAACTGAGTAGCATTCACAGCCAGACAACTCATGCAGCACCATGAATTCTGTGAGCTGCTGAGGTCATTGTACTCCTCGTCTGATATCGACAAACACGATCCATGGAACCACACCTGACATGTATCACACATAAGTCCCTTCACCTCATCTGACACACCACACTTACATACAGGCCAGTTAACATCTTCAGTCACATAGTTCGTGATAGGTATGGTTGTAATCACCTAGCTCTTTCTGGGTCTTCCAGCACTCTTCTTACGTGGAGGTGGTCGTGGAGGTGTTGGTGAATGAAAAACTGTTGTGACTGGCTTGCGGGTGAAAGAAACTTCGTGGTCCGTGTCTTCAGTCCCCGGCGTTGTGCTACCAGTCTTTACTTTCTGGGAGGAGGAGCCCTCATCCCTACTGCCATTAGCCATGTCATCCTGTAATGGGACTGAGGACTCCTCCCCCTCCTCTTCAAACTTTTCTCTCCGTGGCATTGCATTCTTGGTATTTCACAAGAAAACGCAGCAATGCCACAGTGAGTCCGGTTCAAAGGATTGAGCTCGGGGTCCTCAGCTCAGTTAGTTAATTTAATATGTGTTGTGTTGTAAGTTTAAAAGTTGTTAATGAAACCTTTGTAAGTTATAAGATGTAGTTTTTAGTTTCGTTTAGGTTAGGTTATTCATACCATGAGCCACGATAAGAAAGCTTTATATTCCCAGAATGGTGCGCCGCTAAATGTGTTAGTTGTGCTAGTTACGGCAAGTAACTGATGTATTTGGAAGAACTAAAATAGGGCAGGCCGGATTCGTGCAATTAGCAACCTTCGTTTTTGAGAACTGATTTTATACTGTATTTTAGGACACCATGCTCATTAAAACTAGTCGCCATATTTGATATAATACCACTCCAGTGCAAATAACCACAGTGCAATATCAGGGCATATTGCACTGGTCGTGGTATTATACGCTGATCTAACTCCCCAGAAGAGATATTGTTGCACTAATATGCACTCGGCTGACGCCTCGTGCACATTAGTGTACTAATCAACACTCGGCTTCGCCTCGTGTGATTAGTACACTTATTGGCACTCGGCTTCGCCTCATGCAATAAGTGCAACAATACCACTATGCGTCATTAGATTAGCGTATATTATATATGTGCACGAAGAGCAGTTACATCTTGTAATTCTGTAGTGTAAATTGCTGTTCCATTTCAACTTTTACTGTCCACCGAAAGTGGATCTTAACACGTTTTGATTTTTCAATACGCTTATTATTCAATGTGACATTTTACTCCAGTTATGACAAGTGAGGAACCGTCACAGAATGAAAGAGTCAAAGCTTTAACTGATACAATTTCAGAACTGACCGAAGAAATTGTTAGTTTACTGTTAATGGTTTTGGAGTTTAATTCGCAGTTAATTCATGTAATATTTAAGTACTTTTAATCAGCTACTAGAGGAGGGGGTTCTAATTCATTCCGGTACATGTCATTGGTTGGGGTTGAAGATGCCAGGCGTATTGATACTGCAATTTACATTTCGTTGCGTTTTTATCTCTCTGCAATAACTGATAAGCGCATCACACACCGTTTGTTACCTGCTCATGATATACATGGAATACAGCTACCGTGTATAACATTGTACAAGTACATCTTCTGTCACCATGGATCAGTATTCATTGGAAAACGCTCAGAATGTCCTGTTTGATGTTTCTACCAGGTTACATGAGTTCTCGCTCCAAACTAAATGTCCCGACATCTATGAAATGCCTCGAGATGTGTTTGCGGGTACGGATTACAAGAAAGAAGTTGTGTCAATATGGCTCGTGGAAACTCTACAACAACTAAAGCTGTGTTACGATGCTCTGAGAATGTCAACGGGAAAAGTTGATCAGCTGAAGGAGGAAGTTATCAGACTGCAAAAGGATGAGCTTCAAAATCAAAGGAAACAGTTTTGTGAGAGTCAGAGTAGAATAAAACAAAGTTCAGAATAAAACAAAAGTTTATTTCGCATTTCTTTATACACACCTAAATACTGAATATATACAAAATATGATAAAAATTCTGGTTTCAGGGTAATATTGAAATCAATATGAGATTAGAATATTCTAATAGGGGGATTCTGGTTTCAGGGTGATAGGGAAACTCTAACATTAGAGCATACAGATGATAGGGTTCTGATATCAGGGTGTAGGGGAATTGTATAACATTAGGACATTCTAACAAAGTGATCAGGAGTAAAATTTCTTTGATTTTGACTTAGCCCACGCCTTTAGATGACCTCCTACCCAGTGAGGGTAGGCTTACAAGTGCTGGCGAAACGCAAGGTCGCAAGGCTGGAGGCTTATTGCTTCCTTTAAGTGTACCAGCACTTGAAACTAGGATAGTCTTTGTTTCTAGTATATACCATTATAAGAATATTTTATTGTGTTTGTATAATGTAGGCGAAGTCAATTTTCTTAAAATGGATGAGTTTCAAACTTTTTCAACATACTTAATGTTAAACTCATTAAGTTACATAATATCAACTTATTAAATAGGCAATATTATGTCAACAAACAAAACATTTTATGAATTTGGCTGAATGTTTCAATGTAACAAGAGACTGGGCATGGTTTTCATTTTATTGTGATTACAGATAACTTAATTATGTGTAACTGCTGCAAATTCTCAAATTAAACGCAGTGCACGAGAAATAGGCGGTATGACGTCATCAACTCACTACATCATGATATGATAATGACATCATCTTTCCTGCCTACTTTTCATGCACAGGGTATAGTCTTTAATTTATGGAGGCTTCGAGATAAAGTTTAGTACTGATGATACTGCAGAGTGTTCCAGGTCCCATGCTGCCAATCACATGGATCACCTTCGTTTTGGATTTTGAGAATTTTTTCTTTGATTTGTGATTTAGTAGGACCTATTTTGAATGAAAATCATAAATTTTGATGAGTTCTCGGACAACATTCCATACGAGGCTACCTATATAGAAAAAGCTATTAGATGGGGTAGGAGTTAACAGTCTGGTTTCTTTTCCATTCCTTTTGGATAGTAAAAAGTTTTCGAACATACATATGGGGGTTCTAAATTTCAGTATTTTGAAAATTTCGTTACCGCAGTGGTAGATGTGAAGGTTTCGGACATTCATTATACCATTTTTATTAAAAAGTGGTTTGCTGTTCTCCCTTTTGTAGAACTCAGGGCCAAGGCATTGGTTGTCAATATCTCTTGTCCTGGCACAGGTTTTAAATTTGTCAAGATAGGCTTCTTTATCTCCAAATAAAATTCTCATACACTTTTTTCTGAAGTTTGAAAAGTGGTTCAATTTTATTGTTAGATACTCCACCCCATACTGTTATACCATAGGAGAGATGGCTTTCAAAAAGTGTGTAATATAGGTTTGTATGTAACTCATCTGGTATGTTGTCTTTGATTAAATTTAGAATTCCAGCACTGCAGGATAGTTTTTTTTGAGAGTTTTTGGAGATGAGAATTCCAATTTAAGTTCTCATCAATAGTCACCCCGAGAAATTTTTGCTTCATTGACTTGTTCAATTTCAATGCCATTAATATTTAGTATGCAGTTTTCACATTCGTTATTGAGTTTAGAGGGTTTGAAGTCAATGAAGCAACACTTCGACATATTTATATGAAGTTTGTTAACAAGCATGTACAGACTTACCTTATCAAGAACTTTGTTTGCTTTTTCGTATGCAAGTTTTTTATTTGGTGCATTGACAAAGATATTTGTATCATCAGCAAATAGAACGAACTTTGAGTCATTACTTATGTTTGGGAGATCATTAATATAAATCAAGAACAAAAGTGGGCCCAGACAGCTGCCCTGTGGCACTCCAAAAATGACAGAAAGTTCGTCAGAAGTTTCACCAAGGACATTTACATATTGCTTTCGATTGGTGAGATAACTTTCAATAAGATCAAGTGTTTTACCACGTATGCCATAGTTTTCTAGCTTTTTGATAAGTATGCCATGGTCAATAGTGTCGAATGCCTTGCTTAAGTCGATAAAAATACCAAGGACATGATTTCCCTCTTTCATTGCCTTTTGTATATGGTCTACGGAGAAATTTAATGCATGAGATGTTGAGTGGCCCTGTCTGAACCCAAATTGGTTGTTAGTCAATATACCATTAGAGGTGAAGAAGTCATATAGCCTTGAGTATATTATTTTCTCAAAATTTTACCAAATATTGGCAATGTAGATATTGGCCTATAATTCTCTAAGAGTTGCTCATCATCTTTTTTTAAAGACAGGTGTGATTTTGCCAGTTTTAAGGATGGATGGGAATGTACCTTCTGCCATTAAATTGTTGAATTGTGCAGACAAGACTGGAGCTAGAATATTGGAAAGTTTCTTAATTACTCGGATGGGGAAGTCACTAGCCTTACCATTTTCTAGGTCACTTATTATTTGGCCAACTTCATGTTCAGTGCATTCACTAAGAAATATTGAGTTAGGTGTAGGAGGGGGCAAGAATTGACTAAAGTTAATGGATGCATTTCTAAGTGTCTCCGTGGTTTCATCATTAAGTTTTGTTGCTAGGGAGGCAAAGTATTGATTAAATTTGTTAGCTATTAGTCTACGCTGAACGACAAGGACCCCATCCACTAAGAAACAGGGCTTGATGGACTTCTTGCTTTTCCCTCTAAGTTGATTAATGATCTCCCATGTTTTCTTGATGTCACCAGAGCATTGTGAAATTTTGTTTTTGTAATACCTGGCTTTTTGGTTTTTTATTATTTTCTTAAGGTTATAACGATATTTACTAAATTTCTCATAAAGTTGTGGGTCACCAGAGGTAGAGTTGTTAGATTTTGTTCGAACCCAATCACTATATAAGTCGTTTTTATGCTCAATGGCATCAATAATGCCATCTGTTATCCATGGGTTGTTTATTGGATTCCGTTTAGAATATTTTGGTTTTTTTAATTTACAACACTGATCTACTCCGTCCCTGAAAAGCTGGAAGAAGCTCTCAAACTCAAGGTCTTGATAGACTTCTATGAGTTCAGTATTTAGTTCTTGTGCTAGTGCTTCTATGTTTTTTTGTGAGTAACTGTATTCTTGGATTTGAATAGTTGGTTTTGCAGTTGTACCTAAGCTCAGATCAAATATTGAAAAAATTGGTGAGTGGTGGATGTTGAGGTGGAGAACGCAGTTTGTGATTTGTTTTGTAAAGTCGGAGAAAAGCCTCACATCAGATTTTGCGAAAGGTTGGGGAGGAAAAGCACTGACAGACCCCGCCCCATCAAAGTCTGTCTTACCAATTGTGACGCAGCTGTCCGTTTACGGAAATGTAGCAAGAGATTGCGAGATATTCCAGCTGCTCGGCGAGTGTTTGTAGCACCGGACCTGACTCATGAGGAGAGGGCAGAGCGGAAGAGACTGGTTGAACTCATGAAAGCGAGGAAGACAGCTAACCCTGAGAACCACTTTTACATCTCAAGAGGTGAAGTTTGGTGCGATCAGTCACCAACAACCCGCAACCTTGTACCAGCTGCCAACTCTCCGAGTGTTCCTGCCCCCTTGAAGCCTGCTCCTGCACCCTTGAAGTCTGCTCCCGCCCACTCGAAGCCTGCTCCCGACCCCTCGAAGCCTGCTCCCGCCCACTCGAAGCCTTCTCCCGCCACCTCGAAGCCTTCTCCCGCCCACTCGAAGCCTGCTCCCGCCCACTCGAAGCCTTCTCCCGCCACCTCGAAGCCTTCTCCCGCCCCCTCGAAGCCTGCTCCCGCCCACTCGAAGCCTGCTCCCGCCCACTCGAAGCCTTCTACTACACCTGTTAACGGATCACCAACTGCCCGTACAGGAGCAACTGGTAGTATTGCTGAGCGTGCTGAGGACTTATTCAAGAGAGCTATGGCAACCAATGCTAAGCTGCAGAACAAAGCAAACGGTGCTAAATCATGAACTTTAGCTGCCAAGCTTCTTTCAGTGTTTGAAGACAGAGTGATTGATATGTGAACTTGATTGATGTATATCACGTCCAGACAGAAGTGTTAGTGCTTCTTTGGACAGTTTATGTTTAATTCTGTTTAATTCTGTAATTCTGTTTAATTCTGTAATATTAAAGTACTTTTAATCAGCTATTAGAGGAGGGGGTTCTAATTCATTCCGGTACATGTCATTGGTTGGGGTTGAAGATGCCATATGATTGTTCATGATACCCCTAACCCAGGCGTATCTGAAAGGAGACGACATAGCGCTGATAAAGCGGTTGATCCAGCTGCACATCATGATATCCCGGCAGAAGAGAGAGGACGCTAAGATAGTAGCTATTCTGGAGGAGGAAGGGGAGTTGGAGGAGGAAGCTGTGCCACCATCCCCCACCACGGGAGGAGGGGAGCAGCATGGCATCAATCACAACAAGTACCAGGAACCCACAGTCGACGAGGTTGAGAGGGAGGTAAGATGCCAAGCAAGACATATGATCAGAATTATCAGATCATTTTAAAAGCCAGTTATAAGCAAATACTTGCAACACAACATAGGTGTTTAATGATTTAAGAAGTTCTAGCTACGCATCCGACAATTCCCTAGATTTCTGATGTTTATTTACAATAAATCCAAGAATAAGGAGTTATACGACTGGGTAGAGTGGGAAAACAATAGTTACACCACGGTAGTGTAAAATGAGTTATTCACCGAGCGAAGCAAGTTGAATTACTCTTGTTACTGCACTCCAGATTGTAAACTGCATTATTTCATGATCGAAACGGATAGATTAACTGGCAGTGGTGAAACTAATTTCATCTACCGAGCGGTAGATGAAATTGACTAGTCTATACCTATCGTTATTTAGTTAAAAACTAAAATGTAACATCATCATCATCGAGTTGAGGTCAATCCAACAAATAGACTCAAAAGCAAGATGATCAAATGTATTGAAGGTTGAGTACGGATGGAGCAATCATGAATCACTCCAACGATTAGGTTGCTTGGGTATGCGGGGAAAGTTTGATACTGTATCAAAAACAAAAACAATTCACACTACTAAAAAGTATTTGATTAACAACTGATGATAACGTTATATGTGACCGATCCCTATTTACCAATTATAACACAGATATGTAGATATAACGGGTGATGACTAATTATCTGGAATTATTTCAATGTATTCTTGTGGCCAAATCGAGATCTTGTTAGAGCTCAAATATGATTATTCTGGACCTAAAAAGTCTGCTGATTCAGAATAACATCATGAGAAAATTTGAAACCCCTGTTTTCCCATGCTACTGGCCAATTAGTTTGAGAACAGAAAATCTTGCACAAAATCTTAGTGACAATAATTATCCCCAAAAGTGTAGATAAAGCCCTTACTATGGGATGATTCTGAGCAGGAGGGTCTCAAGAGTGACTGCAGTAAGTAGCATCACTAACTTATCCAGTGGTGACCCTTTGGAACCTAAAACGTGTTTAAAATCGTCAATTCTAGGATAATGTCACTTTCATAAAACTGTGATTTTGGGTGATTGTTAATCCAAAATTCGGCATACCGATGAATGGAAGTGGTCCAAAAGACATGGATTATGTTTAATGAGGTCCCTGCCATCAAATCTGAGTGTTCTGACCACCTAGGTCCTGTTCTAAGACTTTCTTAAGGCCTGGTGTAGGAAAAAACACACCTTTTTCCAGAAATTTGAGGATTTTAGCTCTAAAATCCAAGAATTTTCTTGATATTCAACGAAAATGCATGTAGAGGTCTTCATTAGTGTCTCAGCAACGAAGTTCATGAATAAACCTAGATGGCAACTGATGGGAATGCTCCTGTATGCAATTTTCCAATCATATGTCAGGAAGTCAATCTTTGAATTTGTGCAAGACACCTTCTCAAACTTATCGGCCAGTAGCATGGAAAAACAGGGTTTCCAAATTTTATCATGCTGTTATTCTGAATCAGCAGACTTTTTAGGTCCAGAATAAGCACATCAGAGCTCTAACATGATCTCGATTTGCCCACAAGAATACATTGAAATAATTCCAGATAAATAGTCATCACCCGTTATATGAACGGGTATAATCACAGCACTTCTGTACTTCAAAACAAAATAAAACGCCGCCATCGTAGGAATATTTCGACAAATCAAACTCACCCTGAATTTGGAATTTGGATGATTTATGCTAACTAGCGAATAATACTTAATTGCCTACAAGCACACTGATGATGATTTAAAAACTGGTAATTTTCAACTACCTTAGAGGTGTATTTATGTGGGATAAAATTTCGTTGTTTCAAATTTTGGTAAGTTGAAAATATGGGGATTTTTAAAGTAATTACTCTTGTTAACATATGATAATGATTTCATTTCGAAAATTCATGGTGGGTAAAAAATGGGGATTTTTCTGAAAAATCCCCAAATTACAACCTTTATAAATAAACCTCCTAAGGTAGACGACGTTGCTCACTAAAAACCACGAAATATGTCACATTACGTAGCAAAACAACAAAGCAACAAGAAATTAACAGGAAGAATTTGTCGAAACATGACGTGGCGTTTTATTTTATTTTGAAGTGAATATTATTACTCCGCTTCCCACCCAACACTTTCGTACGTGGTTTGTAGATTTAAATACGACAGTGTTCCTTATCCCGATTTTATCTTGCATCAATACTGTATATATACGGTTTATAAAACAGAAATTTCTTAGGGGACATCCAAAGTACGTCCGCGAAATTCCCCCTCCCCTTGTCCACAAACGCCCTCAAACTGAAATACCCCCTCCGGACGTCCACATTTTTATCTAACATCTTTTGGTCATCAATTTTATGCTCGTTTTCGCAAATATGGTGACAAAATTAACTTTATTATTTGATTCAATGTCGAAATTCTAGGTCAAAATTCTAAATGATCGACTATTTTCTAGTGAAGAACTAGTCAAATCAACCAAAATTTTCATAAATGCAGACGTCCGCATTTGGCTGAACACTCCCTCCCTCTACGTCCGCAAACGACGCATTGGCCAGACTCCCCCCTCTTAGGCATTATATACCTCCAATTCAACAAAATCTGTACATTTCTAAAAGCGGATATAAACGGATAAAACAGACTTGAATGCAAAATACTGAAATGCCCTTTCTGTCCGTTTTTTCCACTAACGAAAAGTGGACAACAAGGTCATGTCCGTTTTTCTGCTTTTCTGTAAGATGAAAGCGGACAAAACAGACATGCTTGTTTGGTCTGTTTTTATTTTGTTCGAAATTTTCTGGACAAAACGAAAAGTGACATCCCCTATTATTTATTTCTTGATGATTGGTAGTTAATTACCACAAGAATGAACATTGAATATCACCCACAGGCCCAGACTATGACATCGACGTTGGTGAACATAATAACGAGGTCAGGACCCCACCCTGTCACCAACAGAAGACACATCATAAAGCAGACAGCTCTATAACACACTACACTTCTTTACCAGGTTACTTGTGAGTACTACCGGAACAACTGATCAAATGCCTATCCAGATCCTAGCCTTATACCTACCACTACTCAGACTAAGAGATAACTGCAAGATGGCCAGGCTGTTACCCAGAGAGCACCAATAACCATTGACTGTCATTTTCCATCAGCATAGCCACTTTCCACAGGCAGTTTTGCAGCGCAAGAATTATAAAAGTATAAATGCTCTGGAAAAAGTTCTGTACATTTCGATTTTAAGAAATAATGATGTTCAAGATTTGCAGTAACTGAGGAGTATGATGTAAACTGAATGTATACAGACTCTTCAAATTGATTCTAAATGATGAGATATTAAATTGCCTATTACAGTGGCAGTTTGAACTGCAGTTTTGTATAAGCAGTGTAAGTTTGCGCAGTTATTCATATGTCTTTACACGTGCAAAGTGCCAACTTATGCTGCACACAAAACTGCAGCTCTAACTGTCACTGCAATTAATCCTGAGAGCTCAATTTTATGCTAACACATTGTTCAAATATTATTAAATCAATTTATGACCATTTTCAACCTCCCTCCCCTTTGTAATCAAATATAATCAAAGCCCAACACCCCCTCCCCCTTCTTGAGAACATTATGTAATCATGGCAACCTACTTGAGTAGACAATGAAGGAAAATAGGAAATGAACATTGTAAATACTTGAATATTGATTATGTTTTAACTTTTGAAAATTTTGATGGAAAATTTGAGGAAAATCCTGAAAAATGTTGCTTTTGAGTCAGTTTTCTGAAGATTTTGCCAAAAAATACCAAGAATTTGTAGCAAAAACTTGGTCGAAAATTGGATATTTTGATAACATAGTTAACCACCAACCCCCTCACAATCAAACATGACCATTTCAAAACACCCCTTCACCTAGATTATTACATAATGATATGTGAACAAGAATTGCGCCTGCCGGCGCATTTCTTGTGCCCGTTGTTCCCGTATGCAGGTGCTTAATTTCCTGTTCCCCGGGGCTGGTATAAAAACACGCTGTCATTTGATCGTCGACCATTGTCCGTCTCATTTACTGACATGAAGAGTTGACGATAAAACACTACTATCAAGTGTCACATCGCATTGTTACCCTACCCTCTGCTGCGCCTCCAAATCTCCGAGTGTTGCGCGCAGGGATGGGAGAAATCCATCAACACATCGCAATACCAAATTGGGCAAAGTACCAACATCATTGAATCAATTTTCTGAATATTTCATTCATAAGTATAGACTGAAAACAATAATTGTGCTCGTTTTCTCTAACATCAGTGAGCGCTTAAATTTCATGAAACAATAAAGTTCGTACGTGATCACAAATCGCACGTGCATTTCATTGCGCCCGCAACACCTGACATGTCCTGTTTGCGCGCAACACCTGCCATGTTCTGTTTGCGCGCATACCCATTCATTCTTGTTTGTTTCCTTTTGAGTTTTGTGCGACATCTTGTGCTCACATCAAGCGTTGCACATTATCAAGCGTTTCCATTGATAACAATAATTATATCATACGAAATCGCATTATTTTCTGTCCTTGCAAGTTTCTGCAGTTTGAGTCTATGTTGGTCAGCTATCACAGTCAGAGCTCACTTTTAAATAAAAGCTTGATCGAGTATTTCTCATGGTGACTATTGATATTCAACCAAATGCAATGTACTTCCTGGGCGTCGAAATTTGTGATTTTGTTAAGATCTACTGTGCCCAACTTGAAGATAAAGAGAAGGATTACTAACCAAGATTGAAGATTCAGATATCGTATATTCATCTAATCATTGGGTACTGGGACAAAATTTCATCTCTTACTTTCCTCAGCACAATTTCTTTGATCGAACTCAAATCGCTCATTTTCAATTGTCAACTACTTAAAGAAAAATGTTAATTTGATTGAAAACCAATCAAAATTTGATGGAGATTTCCAAGAAGATCGATAAACATTCATGCACCTCTTGTCATTGACAAGTTTGATGATATTAAAGAATAACGAAGTTTTTGAATAAGAATCAATTTTCAACCTTCAACATTAGGATGGACAGAGCATTGAACCGGAATACCTGTAAGCTAGCGGCTGCAGTGCACACTGAACGGTATGCCACTACACCAAGTTATATTGGCGCAAGTGATATAACTTGCGCCACTCGTGATCTGCTCATGTCATGCTGCTCTTTGGTGCTGTGTGAGCGGGCGGGTAACTGATGCCGTGCACGGGGTGTGCAGTCCCGGCTGAGCACTGTCTGAAAATTCCTACTGATGACATAGCCTCTGACCAATGTTCATCCCATTTTTAATCCAAATTTTGAAAATAACCTGGAAAGGAAGGTTCGGTAGGTCGACCATTACACAGAGAAATCAATTTGTTACTGATCTAAAATTTTGAAACAGGTTTATAATCAAGTGATCAAGAATTTTATATTTTACATAGACTTGCACATAAACTACTTTCAAATTCGTTATGAGAATACACTGCATATTGAAGTATGTTGTTGTTATAGTTTGAAAGAAAAGACAAAGCTCAAACCAACTAAACATTGCCCAGTGGGCGCGTGCTATAAAAGCAAGAAGGTATACAGGTATAGCACATTTTCATTGGACAATGTTGCACACTTGGAAATCAAGATGTGCAACAACTTTCCTGTTGTAATGAGAGTTGTTAATTATGAGAGCAGTACATGAAAGTCGTACTTGATGAGTTGTACGTGATAAGGCTCTATTTCTGTACCATAGACTATGATGTCTATTAAATTTAAATACACTCTTATGAAGATAAAGTTATTACTGAATAAAGATAAAACAAATGGGCCCTGATCAGTGTGGCAGGTGGTCCCCAGGGGCACTCTTAAGCATATAGCAACAGTGTCCTTTCTCCAGCCACATATACTGCTACACTGGTCAAATGGTCCTCTGAAACAAAATTGGTCAACACAACCATGAATAATAGTCAAATTCACTGGACCAGTTTTAAAAAAGCCTTGTTAATAACTTCATGTAAATGACATTAAGTAGACCTCTCTATACGCTTGGTGTGCCCCAAGATGCGTGCTTTACTGCCATGTCATGAAGTACGTGCTTTGCAAAGGGGTCTGATATCACTCTCCTTTGTGTAGCAGACCAAGCTGTAGAGTTTTCTAAACCATGGCATTTCGCCACTAACATGTCAAGTGTGCTTCATTTAAATAGGCCTTAATTGGTCTGATGAACTATAATGGTACCTATTGACACATTACAGATAATACAATATACATCCAGATATAAATTAAATAATACTTATTAAAATGATATGACTTATAATTATTATAGGCTACAAATCATACTATCATGAACCATTCTTAAATTATTTGATTGTCTGTACCTTTCTAAAGAATTCAAAACGAGAATCTTAATAACAATATAATTAGTGTATCCGAAATAAATTATCTACCTCAGATACTAATATATAATTGGTGAAATTTGGTAGCATTATATCTTCATCCTTCTTTTGTGTGTTGTTTGATTGTAAATTGTGGAGATCAATAAAAACTTTGTTTACTTAAACTTTGTTTACTTATTAAAAAGGAGCAGTTGATCGGAAAAGTGACATACATACCGCACGCATACGACCAAATTTGGTCGCGCGCAGCACACCACCTATTTCAGATTTAACAATACGCATAAAGGTAGTATACACACAACCCCCACAAAACACGATCTCTGGTAACCTTTTCTCAATGCCTTTTTGTAAAACAAAAACGCGATTGGGAACAGGAAAAAATCCCTTACTAAATTTAATCAACTGTTTTAACCAGTGTAAATCTTATTTTATTTAGTGATGTTGGATGCCTAGACTGAGGTTAAATGATCAAATTCACAAACAGAAAACATGCAAACGTGTTCATGGAGGCTCTGCTTTCTGTTATTGTTATTGTGAAAACACTTGCAAACATATTCACAAAGATTTTCCTTCAAATCTGTTCATGTTCAAACACTTAGCATGTTTAAAATTTAATAAAATTCATTCGAACAATCTAAGTCTATGCAGGCCATGTAAAATTCACAGATGGATTAGAGTTGCCTGATAAATGAGTTTGACTCATTTAGCTGCTTTGTGTGCTCATCAGAAAAAAGTGGAGGTAGTAAAAAGTATTATAGACAGGGTTGTTAAAATCCCATAACAATGATTTTAACCACTTTTATTGCAACGCTTGTTGTTCCAACACTGAAATGAATTCTAGGCTTCAGAACCCCTTTTTATTACCCCTTTGACAAAATAAGGTAGCAAAAAGTGCAGTTAAAGGGAGTAAGAAGGGGAGTCTAGCCTGTAATAATGATCATAAACTGTACTGGATTTGCAGTTGTCGCAACACAAGGTAGATAGTTAACAGTTGACGACCTCTGATGAGCACACATATGTGTAAGGTTTGCCTCACAGCTCCTTCTTACAATATGTTTTTATATACCCTTATTTTTAGCCTTTTGATGGGTGGCCCTATTAACAGATTTAAAATTTGACTTGGTGCTTGCCCTCAGCACAACTTAAAGGCTTCTTTTATATTAAGCAAGAGAAAAAATATATTCTAGTTTCAGTGCTGTAAAACATTATAATTGAATGGAATTGAACTAACCTTTTGATATGGTACTTTTATCTGAATAGCACCTGTCATATACAACTATACAAGTACCACCCATTGAGCCTTATGAATTCATCCTGCCTAATGGACATGCTTTAATGAATGTCTCCAATGGTCTGTATTAATTAATTAATTAATAGGTACATCTAATATCAGAATAAAACAAAAGTTCAGAATAAAACAAAAGTTTATTTCGCATTTCTTTATACACGCCTAAATACTGAATATATACAAAATATGATAAAATTCTGGTTTCAGGGTAATATTGAATCGATATGAGATTAGAAAATTCTAATAGTGGGATTCTGGTTTCAGGGTGATAGGGAAACTCTAACATTAGAGCATACAGATGATAATAGGGTTCTGATATCAGGGTGTAGGGGAATTGTATATTATTAGGACATTAGAAAATTCTAACAAAATGATCAGGAGTAAAATTTCTTTGACTTTGACTTAGCCCACGCCTTTAGATGACCTCCTACCCAGTGAGGGTAGGCTTACAAGTGCTGGCGAAATGCAAGGTCACAAGGCTTGAGGCTTATTGCTTCCTCTAAGTGTACCAGCACTTGAAGCTAGGATTGTCTTTGTTTCTAGTATATATCATTATAAGAATATTTTATTGTGTTTGTATAATGTAGGCGAAGTCAATTTTCTTAAAATGGATGAGTTTCAAACTTTTTCAACATATACTTAATGTTAAACTCATTAAGTTACATAATATCAATGTATGCAAATGTATGCAATGTATGCAAACTTTTCTTGATACTTAAGTACTTAAGGCACTCGTCATGATCTAAGGCAGAGTGACATCTGTTGACAGTGCAATTTGGACATTTGTATTGGATGACATCATTTGCCACAGCAATTAGACAATCAGAGTTCATGGGATTGGTAGCACACAGGATAAATCTTGCTCTTTTTTGTATACCCAATTTCATTTGATTCAGTGGAATGCTAAATAGAACAATTAGAGAACCCTTAAAAGTTGTTGAATTCGAATTTCCTCGTGTAGGTGAACTATTAATGACCTCTTGACGTCAAAATTAACAATTTTTAGTGGAATGATGCATGCCATGCATAATTATGCACTGTCCTATACATAGGACGTTGGCTAAATTTGCGTCATTTTTGAATTTCGCCAGCGTCCTATACATATGACACCTTCAGAATTTATTTGGCCAGTGCCCTATACAGAGGACACTGTCCTATACATAGGATGCTGGCAAAGTTGTCCTATGAACAAAGATTCCAGAGATTATTGATTTACTAAAAAATCATTACTTTTACTCTTTTACCGCAATATTTCCATGATTCACATGCAACCTTTTGTATGTAATTGACACAGGCCTTACCCTATATAAACTGGGGATTAAAGTTCAGGCATGAGGCATCTTTGCTCCAGGGAATTAAAAGTTACAACTCACAATTTTAATCATGATTTGGATGATATACTGATAAAAAACTCTGTTATAGAGTTTTAGGATGCAATTTGAAAGGCAGAAAAGTAGGTAAATTATAAACCCCACAATTTCTAAGAAAATTAATTTATTGCCAAATCAGCTGCATTGCAATTGCCAATCAAGCAATATCTGCATTTATTATAGATTTAATTCACAAAACAGGCAACTTATTCTAGAGTTCTAGGCAAAAATTGTACTATATAGGTACTGAAGAGTTATTACATGTTGAAATTTGCCTCTGCTTGTAATTTGCATCCTATGCAGCAGAGCAAATGAAATTTTATGTTTATCCAGCAGTAAGGTAGGTAATACCTACCTAATAAGTTATTGACAAACTATATTTTGATGCCTTTGATCTACAATTCATATCTGCATTCATGATTTAAAGATTAAAGTCACTCATTGTAAACTTTGATTGATCTCTCTGGATGACAAAATGCCTTGACCAGAACAAGACAAGTCCATAAAAATACCTACTTGATAAGGTTATATTGATTCATACCTGATACCCTAGCCAGATACCTACAGTATTATTACACCCACAATGTGAAGTGTCTAAAATTGACTAGTGAGAACCTACAAGGAATGGTTCAAGTTAAATCATTGAAGAAGACTTTATAAGACATGAGAGATTGCAAAATTGAAATGGGAAACATATTATTATATATACTAACTTGTTTGTGAATGGCATAAGAATATCCTAATATGTAACAGACTGTGGTGTTCAAAATATTAATCTCACACAATACAGTATATAAGTGTATATTATACCTTCATGACATGATTACAGGTAATTCAGGTTACTGAATTACCTGTAAGCTTTGCTGATTGTATAATTTCACCATAGCATTATGATTCAAGATGGCAATACACGTACAAATTAAAGTGATAGGTACAATATGCTATTAGAAATGATATTGGTATGACAATTAGATCAACATCAAAATGTAGCTAATTTGTAATAAATTGTTCTTTGTTCACCTATATATCACCTTAAAAACCTATTATGAAGATAAAATTATGTCAATAGTGGATAATTCTCATGCCAATAGTGTTTTGTTTTTGGTTATGGTATGGAAAAATCATGCAAATCATGCCAGCGTCCTATGTATATGACATGTCCTATACATAGGACGCTGGCTTGAAAATTTTCTAGCCAGCGTCCTATGTACAGGACACTAAAAAATATTGATAAATAAGAACCAAATTATTCTATTCAACTATACTAATTTCACTTTGATGTTCAAAACAATCATCCTAGATCGTGTTCACAACTTCCTAGAGCTTCATTCCATTCCAAATGTGAAGATACATAAATTTATAAACCTGTCCTATGTATAGGACAGGTTTTCCCAACTTAATTAGCTAATTAAAAGCTAATTAATTACTATGAAGGATTATGTTTAATGCTAAGGGTAAGATTTAGGTAATATAATTTGACCTCTGATAAAACAATTTCATAAAACAATCACATTTTGATAATATAAGTGGGTGTCCTCTGTATAGGACGCTGGCACTTAATGGGTTAAGTTACATAATATCAATGTATGCAAATGTATGCAATGTATGCAAACTTTTCTTGATACTTAAGTACTTAAGGCACTCGTCATGATCTAAGGCAGAGTGACATCTGTTGACAGTGCAATTTGGACATTTGTATTGGATGACATCATTTGCCACAGCAATTAGACAATCAGAGTTCATGGGATTGGTAGCACACAGGATAAATCTTGCTCTTTTTTGTATACCCAATTTCATTTGATTCAGTGGAATGCTAAATAGAACAATTAGAGGTTTTAATTTGTTGCAGATAGATGTCTTGAAGAAAGATTTCTTTTTAATTCAAATAGGTTATTTTTTGCTTATACATTTATCGAATAGTAACAATCACCAAATTTAACTGGTTTCATGTTCATAGGTTAATAAGTGGGTAGGTTGAATTTTATTCCCTGCCATTTTTATTTTCTACACTTTTATCCCCAACATTTTATTTCCCAAAGCCATTTTTGACCAAATATCTGTATTCAAGGAATTAAATGTTACAATTCCACTCAAAATTGGAAATATTGACAATGTACTGTTATAATAATGTTTGATAATGTGTCGTTCGACTCAATTGATAAGGCCCTAACCAAGAACTGCAAATCGCCTGGCGTGAATAGATGGATCATGTCAATGATCCGGTCTAGGCGCACCATGGTGGATCTGCAGGGCAAGGAGAAGGTCATATCCATATTACGAGGATGCCCGCAGGGGGGGATTCTATCCCCATTCCTATGGAACCTCGTAATAAACGATCTACTTGAGTTCACCAGGGACAAAATACCATGCGGCCTCCAGGGGTATGCTGACGATATATCCCTGGTCTCAGTAGTGAAAACGCCTAAACCACCAACTGGTAGTAACTGTCAAGGCTTTGATTTGGATACCCTTCCGGAGGTAACCCAAAGAAGCCTAAATAGTATCAACCAGTGGTGTAGGGCAAATGGTCTAAAGCTATCTCAGCTGAAGACCCACTGCACCATGTTTATGAATAGGAGGAACTGGTCATTCAGTAAACCCCTGAAAGTAGACAGCGTCGAAATCGAAGTGAGAACTTCCACTAAGTTTCTAGGAATCACCCTAGACTCAAAGCTGACGTGGAACAATCACATCGAAACTGTGTGCGAGAAAGCCAAATCTATCTTAATGCAATGCAGGAAAGTGGTTGGTCCCACCTGGGGCCTGAAACGGATCACCATGCGCTGGATTTACGAGGTAATGGTTCGACCAATACTCACATATGGTTCGACGATATGGATTGCTGGCACACAAAAAACGCACAACCAGCAGCTGCTAAAGGGAATTCAGAGGTTGGCAAACGTACTTATTACGGGAGCCTTACCTTCAACCCCAACTACAGCACTGGATGTCGTCACGGGGATTACCCCAATCACGCTGTGGACTAGGGAGGTCGCTGCGAAGGAAACCATGTGTCTGAAGTGCCAAGGTCATTGGTGCTTCCCTCCGCCTGGAAAGCCTTCAGCACGCATCACCAGCCACATCAGTGAGAATGAGAAGTTTATCAGCCAGCAGAGGTTGTTCCTGACGGCACGGTTAGTAGGGCTTCAGCCGAATATTACCGTTCCACCCCAAAGTAAGTAAAAGAGAAGTTTATCAGGGCCCTGCCCAAGGATTTAACTTCCAAAGAACAATAAAACAAATAATTTAATAAAACAAATAATTTACATTTTGTAGCACATTACACCATGATTCAAACACAAATTCCTTTGATCATATAACAATTGTGATTTTAAGTAGTTGGATACTTGGTTGATGAGAGACATAGCATTTAATTAGCAATTAATAAAGTAATAATTTAAAATTAAAAAAAGGGAGACAGACAGTCCATTATCATAATAACAAATTAAAACATACGGGGACCCTACCATGCTGGTCCAAAATAAACAACTGCTTATAATAAAATAAAAAAGAACTAGTAAGGTATAATTTGATACTATAAACAGGTTTCATAACCTGCCATTGTAAACAGGAAACGTAGCAAGTAGTTGGTATAATGATTAAATTTTCTAAAAAAAGAGAGTTGTGTTGTGGGCTACAGGAAATACTTGTGGAAAACTTGGGTATCACCTTTGGTACAACAACTATATTGACAATTTAAAACAGTTTTCCCAGGAAAAATTTACCAACTTGCTACCACAAAAAACTATTAAAAAACAATAAGCTAGTGTAGTGAAATACACCTCAAACTCAAGATCCGATGAAACCGATACTCAGTATAAACCAACAGTTCACTGTGCTGGTCCTGTCTCGGGAGGAGTACAAGGAGCCGCAGGGTGAGGACTTTGATGTTGTTTGCTTTACGGACGGTTCTAAAATCAACGACCACACGGGAGCAGGAGTAGTGATCAAAGGTGGACCATCCTGGAGCCACTTGGACCGCTGCGAATCCTTCCATCTTGGGCTACACAGTACGGTGTTCCAAGCAGAAGTCTTTGCTGTTGCTAAAACCGCGGAGATACTGCAGGAACATGCTCTGAGTAACACCAAAATCTTGATAAATTGTGATAGCAAATCGGCTATTCAGGCAATAAATGCTACGATTATCAAGAGCAAGGTGCCACTTCGGGCATCAAACTCCCTCAACTCACTTGGAAACACCAACGAGGTCACACTTAGTTGGATTCCAGCTCACAGTGGGTACAAGGGGAACGAGCTGGCTGACCAAACAGTGAAAGCTGGGGCGACCAACTCAAATGACAGCGATCCAGGGTCTTACTCCCCATACCGCGTGGGGTATGTTTCGCGGCAATGAGGAGGAAGACCGAAGAGGGCTGGATAAGCTCCTACAAAGCTGATCCTCCCAGAATGTTCAACATGATTTGGATGAACAAATTTGCAAAGGAGCTATCCAGCATGGGTAGGAAGGATCTGAGAGTGGCTACTCAACTCCTGACAGGCCACACAGTCCTAAACTACCACCTCAAGAAACTGAACCCCGCTGTCCCTACAACCTGTCCCCTTTGCGAAAGCGAAGATGAAATGGTATCACACTTCTGGGAAATGCCCTCCCTAGGCAGTATTAGGGCCGAGTACTTCATTTTCCTACTACTGTGCAGGTACCGACATAAGTGGACAGGTTCAAACTCAACAGGATCGTCAGCTCATTGACAGACTGACTAGTACCTGGGAGCTAAGAGAGTATGCTGACCTTGCAACTACTTAGGCTCTGTCCTCACTGGACTAGGCCTTCCAGTACAGAGGACTACCTCAATCCCCCAGAGGATGTGGCGGAGGCATCCTCGCTCCGGCCACAGAAGGAGGGGCTCGACCCCGCCACTGGGTCGGAACGCCATTCTGTTCCGACAGGATGGCAACGGGGAGAACGGACTCTCGTCCCATCCAGGCACCTGGGAGCTCGGAAGCGCTTGTCTCGGCCAGCAGCTTCCTCTCCTGGGCGCCGCCTGGGCCCTCGCAGGTCCATCCCCCTTCTAGTAGTAGTACTGTTATAATTGTACATTGTAGGCAAAATCAGGTAGTATATTTCTAAAAATTAAGTCGATTGCAGTTATTGGCAAAATCATAAGCCACTTGCAATTTAATGCAGTTTGAAAATTTGTGTCTTAAACAATTGTCAGACGATGTTCGACCCGCTGATGCAAGCGGCGCATCACTCGGAAGGGTCTGTCATGTATCAACGATAGACAACAAAACAATTGTCATCAATATCAATTATCTTTGGGATACAAATACAGTCATCTTTAAAAGTAAATTACAAATTCCCCAAAATTTTGCCACAAGTCACAAAAATTTTAAAAAAAGGGGCCCCATTCACAAAATTGCCAGTCGAAATACTAAAAAAAGAATAGTTTCAAACACAGTACATAAATTTAACAAAAGATAAGGGCATGCCCACTGAAAAGGGAAATTTTTCTGCCCCCAATTTAAAAATTTTGAAAAGGAAAAATTAAAGAAAAAGTTTCGCTGGGAGGTCGAGTGTCTTTTTCATTTCACTTAAAAAAGGGCAACACGCGGCAGCCTGTTTGGGGAATCGGGAAAAACGACATCGCCTTAAAAATACCCCTTGTTTTTGTTGGCGGCCCCCTTCCCAAAAGGGCCCCCCAGTCGTGGGATGTTATTTTACCCCCCCCAAGCCAAACGTTTTCCCTATGCAGAAGAAAGGACGGACACGCCCGCCGATTCTTTGGGAAAAACCCATGGGGGCTTAGGAAAAAAAATCCCTGGGCCCGGGTTTTGGGAAAACGGTTTTTACCCCAAAAAACCCACCATAATATTATTAAATTAAAAGGCCCCCCAAGTCCAAGTCGCATCTTCCCTTTGGAAATTTGGGGAAGGGGACCCCAATGACATGGGATATTATTTTGTTAAACAGATCCCCCTTTGTGTTTCCCCGGGGCGCGTACACACACCACCAAAAAAGGAAGATAAATGTTCACTGCCAGCAAAATCAGTTCCTAAATTTAACGAACATCTTGTTTAATGAATTCGGATGTTTTTAAAATCAAATTAATTTTATTTGGAATTTTTAAAACCTTTTTCGATTAAATTTTTTTTAGTTTGTGTTTTTTCCCATCTTTTCAAAAAGGACCAACTTTTTGGTTAATTTTTTAAAATTCAAAAAACTGGTAATTTTAATTTTCCTTTTCAAAAATTATTTTTTTTTTCCCCTTTTTTAAAATTTGGTTAACATTTTTCTTTTTGAAATTTTTCCCTTTAGATTTTTTAAATTTTTCCATTATAAATTTAGGGGGCGGGAAGATCCAGTTAAAGTAAAGAAAGAAAAGTTGATTAAAGGAAAACATTTTTAATAATAATAATAATGAATTTAAACCCCCATTGTGTTAAAAAAAACCCCTTTGTTATTTTTTTTTTTTTCCATTGTTTCTTCGCCACCAAAAAGGGGGGCCCTTTTCAAATACAAATTGAGAAAGTAGTTTAGTTGAAACATCTCGAATATTACCATGAGAAAGGCAACCCCCCTTTTTAAAAAGAGGGGTTATTGAATGAACCCACAGGGACACTTTGATGGAAACCCCTTTGATCTCCGAAAGAAATTTTCAAAGTTTTGAAAATTTCCCTTCTTGTTCAACCCCAAACCCCTTGATTTTAAAAGGAATTTGTTTTTTAACCACCCTGAAGAATTTTTTGTCTAAAAAGGGCAATTGCAATTGCCGGGGGCATTATTTTTTAAATTTTTTTTATTTTTCATTCATTTTAAATTTTCAAATGCTCAATAGACGATTTATTATCATCAGGAATATTATGGGACAGAGATTTTATCACATCAACTAGTTTGAGTTGATGTTTCAGAATCCCGGGCGGCTCACTCCTGAAGAATGTGAATATCGAGACCCCCAAGTGAAATTAGTTTACGCTCAATATCTGTAATAGAGCTCCCAAAAAGAGTTGGAATAAACACAAATGTTAAAAGATCATCATAGGTTTTAGGTATCGCCGATACTGTGGGATTATTCAGAGAAAATATGTATATTTTTGTGTTGATAACCATGTACATAGCCACTATATACAGAGTGAGGATGAAATTTAGCTATTTCAGACAACTTTTCAACCTCTTTTGCCCATTTTGAGACTAAATCTTTGCAGTATTTATCTTTGAACTCCTCTGAGCCGAGGCAGGCGCCTAGGTGCTGCTTTCCCTCGGTAGTGAATTTCACATTAGTGTCACTGAACACTGTCTTAGCTCAGCTGAGATCATGCACATGCTTCACTATGATCCAGCACTTTTCCTGATTAACATGGTATCCATAGTGTTAACCCAGAAAAACTAGCTCATCAAACCATTGCTTAATACCTTCCACTGTACCAACAGCAGTGCCATCATCAGCAAGCCAAACTTGGCTACACTGTAACCTCCGCTCTTGTATTATGCCAGAGAGGGTGTGAACGACAGGAAGAATACCAAGACAATAGAATATCATTCCCAAGTTATCACCCTGAGTAGTTCCTTGTAAGCTTTGTATCTCTTCCCCCTTGTTTTTATCCCCTTTGATGATAAGACGAGGTGGAATTTGCATGTGTTGATTAAGTATTATGCCACCATGGCAAATTATTTGGATATTATGTAAAGCTACACTGCGGTTCATTGATTTGAAAGCATTTTCAGCATTGATTAAAATGACAGCTTCAGAACCGTCTTCACTGAACATTTCTCTCATTGCATGAATAGCTCCTTCAGCACCACTGTTAATCCCTGCTGCCACTTGCAGGGGTCCGGCCGCTTCCATTGCATCCGTTTTAATTGCCCAGCTGATGGTTTTGCCCACAACATGTCGCAGGAGCTCACCAATGCCAATCAGTCATATTCCAGGATTCTTATCAAGGGGGATCAGCTTACAAGCCGTGAAACTATCCAGTGTTTCTGGGTTTAATATTTCTGTGGCCATTTTCCTTGATAATCTGGCTATAGATTCTCTGAATAACTGTCCTTCGGTCTTAAAACTGTTATGACAAAAAGATTGAAAGAATTGTCCGCTCATATTGGATGGTCCAGCTGCACCTCCAGTCTGTTTGATCGCTTTTCCACCGTCCTCTCATCAATTTCATTGAAATATGAAACTGGCACATCATTGATCGGCCCATGAAGAAGTGTTTTGAGTGCTGATGCAGAATGGATGTTTCTCCTTCAACTTCTCTATGACAGACGGGGATAAAAGTAATACACCTCCTTGGTTCTGGTTTTCAAGCAGTCTGTTGGTCGCTGTTATCTTACCTTGCAAGATGAAATGGACAAATAGCTGTGAAGCTGACACATCAATCCTCTTACAGGCCATCAATTTCTTCTGTATACCCCTAATTTCTCTCAATATGGCTTCAAACTGCCCTTCATCCCACAGCTTGAGACGCTTTTCAAGAGCCTTCGAGAGTTCGGATCTTTTACTGGTTTTTGATGGTTTCTGAAGCAATAGATTTGGAAGTGTCATAACAACTTTCATTGCAACATCACTGAATTCCGTATCATAGTTAAATTGCTCGAGCCAAAAATTCAGCAAATTGATGAACTTCTACGAATTTGTTCCTGATGGCAACTGGAAAATGTTATTTGCCCAGTACTTCGTGGACTCGTATGAATCGTTGATTAGCTTGGCAAATTTTGTGAATGGAACTCCGTTGTATTCAAGAGATGTAGTTCCATTGGCTGCAGGCTGTTCGTAATCAGGCAAATTTGGTGAGTCAAATAGATCTTTGAGATTGATTCGCAGAGTAGTCATGTTGTTGTCCTCATTATGCTCGATAGGAGCAATCAATCACGTCTATCAGCAAAAAACAATAATCAAAACTTGCACGATCCAGCATTACTAAAAGTAACCAACTGTAAATTTTGCTCCTTCATAAAATTTTCGAGAGCTTATTATTTGGTCCTTCGCACATTCATATCTGTTTAATGCTGTTTTAATTTCGTTGCTCCGAATCTTTTGTCTTGATTGGAATTTTTGGATGCGGTAAGAAGTATTCAATAAATTTGAGTTGCAGTGTTTCAATCTGCGAACGAGGTGCTGCATAGCAGCGCCGAGTGAGCTGTGTATTTGCAGGCCCAACGGGCCTGCTAGTATCTATATAAGTTTAAAACTGACTGTTAATTGTTTTGAGTGACCCAATGGCTACTGTCATAGGAAAAGTAGAGACTCAACATGAGAACATGATTGTAAGTACACCTAATATGCTGTGTTGTAAGTGTTTCAGTTTAACCTGTTTATTTGATCAATATATCAAAATACAACTCGATGGGAGAATTGAGGAGGAATATGACAACAATGAATTTCACAGAAAAATTTTGATGACCGAATCTAGAATGTAGGGCTACAACATGTCAACCTGTGAGTAGAAAACAAACTTGGTTAAGTATCCAAGTTGGAACTATAATCATTGTTTGTATGAGATTGCTATTTGATTCTAATTTATAACTGGTCTTTTAATATTTTCAGCATGATGCACAGATGGACATTTATGGACACCGGCTGGCAACATGTTCATCAGATAGATCTGTCAGAATATTTGAAGTTGACAAAAACCAACATCGTCTAATTGCTACATTGATAGGGTAATTAGAGAATTAAGCAAATATGTAACTTCCTCAATTTATTCTTTTATAGTTGTCTTCAAAACCTCGAAACTCTCTACTTATTACAGGAAAGCTTTTTTATTTCATTTGGCAAGTTGAAAGTTACAGTTTCTTGACCTCAGTTTTAATTCAGCTTAATAATAGCATTTTAGTGACACCCTAGTTCAATTTTTGGGTCCAAATGAGCAACCAAATAGCAGATGATCACGTTCACTATTCAGCCCTGTTGAGTTTCTTACCCATAGCCCTACATAACCCTACATAACCCATTTTCTGCCTGTCACTACAAGATGCACATTTTCAGGCATGATGGACCAGTTTGGCAGATCTCGTGGATGCATCCGATGTATGGTAATGCATTAGCGTCGTGTTCCTATGACAAAAAGGTGGGTGATCTACAAGATATTCAATGTAAGTAGTATTATTTAACTCACAGCCCGTTCGCCGAGTTTAAAATCCAGTTTACGGAGCAGCCTCGTACTTTTTTTCGGATCGTTAAATAATAGTGTTACTACACACGGATATCGGTGTGGATTTCCCATATTCCACTCGGCTTCGCCTCGAGGAATATTCACCAATCCACACCTCAATAGTGTGTAGTAACATCATATTATTTAACTCACAGCCCGTTCGCCGAGTTTGAAATCCAGATTACGGAGCGGCCTCGTACTTTTTCGGATCGTTAAATAATAATGTTACTACACGGATATCGGTGTGGATTTCCCATATTCCACTCGGCTTCGCCTCGAGGAATATTCACCAATCCACACCTCAATAGTGTGTAGTAACATCATATTATTTAACTCACAGCCCGTTCGCCGAGTTTGAAATCCAGTTTACGGAGCAGCCTCGTACTTTTTTCGGATCGTTAAATAATAATGTTACTACACACGGATATCGGTGTGGATTTCCCATATTCCACTCGGCTTCGCCTCGAGGAATATTCACCAATCCACACCTCAATAGTGTGTAGTAACATCATATTATTCACCATGTGGTGGGGTTATACCGGTTGAATAAAAACGTATTATTCAGAGTTTTTTGTCGTATTACTTCACCCTTTTTGGTGTTATTTCCACTTTTACCATGTTACTCCACTCTTACGCCGTATTATTTGCCATTTTTACCATGTTATTCAACACTTGGGCCGCATTACTTCACACTTTAGTTAATACTGACTGTGGTTAAGAACTGGGCTCTCGGCCAACTTTTCAGGAACCTGACTGCACGTGATAGGTCACGTGCACTTTTTTGAGCGGAAATCGTGTCACGTGACAATCCAATTGCAGATTCCATCACGCCGACATACCGCGCAACGGTAGTAGTACTACCAGTGAGCAGATCAGGTGATCGTGCTGCTCCTCCTCCAACTCTCCAATAACAAATTAGTGATACGATAGAACGTCCTTTCCTGCTGCGAGTAGTAGTGGTACCGCGAGTGAACTGATCAGGCGATTGAGGGTCTTCTCTAAATTATTGATACGATAGAACGTCCTTTTTTGCCTGTCACTGTGCTCGGTGCAGTATGCCAAAGTTGTGCACCCAGTTTTTATCTTATTTTTATCTTATCTATTTCACTTGGTGATTAATATCGTTACACAACTCATAAGTATGAAGTAACAGCTTGTTTTCAACTCGGGCTTCGCCCTCGATGAAAACAAATCATTATTCAACTCAGCCTTCGGCTTCGGTGAATAATGCGATTTACGCAACTCGCTTCGCTCGTGGCGTAAATCATGTTACTTCACACTTATTCGTTATGTAACTCTATAATATGGCACTGATATGTCAGTATGTCTTTTTATTCCTTGATCGCAGCTTATAGCGCAATTCGTATACTGTGGATTTATCTCATCCAGGTCGTACCCTCTATCACTAGTAGAACAGTTGAGGGAATATTAACCTCAGTAAAATTCATATGCCATATACCGCTAAAGAGATTAATCTCGAATCACAGGAGCTATACCACCCTGATCCTCAGTGGTAAAGAGCTTTACCCCACGCTCCTTATTAATCACGTAATGTCATCATTATGTTATTAATCCAGGTAATCCTGTGGAGGGAGACTGACCGGGGCCAATGGGAGAAGTTCTACACGCACGAAGTGCACCTGAGTTCTGTCAACTCGATCCAGTGGGCCCCGCCCGACACCGGCCTCTACCTGGCCTGTGGGTCCAGTGATGGGAATATCAGTGTGCTACACGGCTCTGGGGAGGACAAGTTCTCTAATCAGATCATCCCTAACGCTCACCATGTGAGTTTCTGGGTGCTGTAAGTTAGACTGTTTGTTAGATCATATTATGTCGCTTGCTAGTAAATGATGTGGTTTTGGTTCGCGCGTATAACCTGTGTTTTCTGAGCTATGTATGCGTGTTAATATGGTTATATTCGCTTCAGACAGGAGTGAATGCAGTCACCTGGGCACCCTCGCACCCCTCCGGTACTACACTCGATGTGAGTTATACAATGTACATGGTACAGCGCAAAATTCAATGGTCAATGTACAAAGGCATTTATAATTGCTTGATAAAGTTTCCGTATGTTTCTAGCTCTTTGGTCATACTTTACTGCTTTAAATTTCCTCGATATTCGTTTAGACTGTGATAAAATGATCAATAAACCCTTGACAGCCGAGTAACAAAGGATACGACGTGGTTAGCAAGAGGTTTGCCTCCGGAGGAGGTGACAATCTGGTAAAGATCTGGAAATTCAGGTATTGAGGGTACACTGAAAAGCATGGAAACTTAGCTCTCAATCGGTTGACGGCATGAGATCGTTTGATTTGATGAAGTTATTCCCAATTTAATTCTGACACGGTTTTCATCCAGCATTTTGTCCATTATAGCAGAGCTATTCGGTTGATCGTATACCATTCACTGCCTGATGGACCAATGTTAACCATCTCATACTCATAACACCCATTTCTCAGTGACGACAAGGGTGTTTGGGAGTTGGAAGCCCAACTGGAAGGTCACACTAACTGGGTCCGTGACGTAGCCTGGGCCCCTGATACGGGGTTCACCACCAACACCATTGCCAGCTGTTGTCACGATGGTAAAGTCATTATCTGGCAGTGCAAGGACCTTGACAAGGCGGCGTGGGATAGCAAGGTATGGGCAGCAATCACATTAGCTGGATTAGCCTGAGTTATTATGTTTTAGCAACGGAAGTTCGAGAAATTACAATCAAAAACATGTCATATCATGTTACATATCAAATACTAATTTAATCTCAAGCGCAAACTATGTAATTTTTTGAAAAATGCTGTTGCACTTATGCATTGCTTATGAATTCGTGAATTACTTATTCGTGTACCATTGCAGCGAACTATGCACACATTTGACGACGTTGTCTGGCACCTCAGCTGGTCAGTCATGGGAGACATCCTAGCAGTCAGTGGCGGTGACAACAAGGTATTTTCATCTTTCATGGCTTTTTCGTCCGATTAAATCAATTACTGGCGCATTTGGTTAACAGAAACTGTCGACGTGGAAAATGGACAATTGTGGCAAATTTTTCTCAACTTTGCGTAACGCGCAGTGACATTTTATCGATGTGGGATCATTTCAGCATAAGCTAAGGGTAGTATAGCACGTACGTACGCGCGCTCAATAATCAAGCCGGTTGCGCGCGCCGGGCCCGGCGCGCGCAACCGGCTTGATTATTGAGCTAGATGTCACTTTTTTGGGTAAAACGATCCGCGGTTGCCTTCAAAAGTGAGGCAAAGCTTCTATTCATTAACACCTTAATTAAACATTCTCAGCATTCACATAAAAATCATACAACAAAAAGGTGTCCCAAAAATCCTGATCGGAATCTAAAAGGTGCATTTTAGCTGGTGAAGTGAAGTGATGAAAAGACAGCAGAGCTGATAACAGACTAATGTGGCCTTGATAAGGCTGGTGGCATCACGGAATTTCACACGGCGGGTGAAAAATTCTTGCAGTGCCCTGACTCCTAACCATTGATGGTACTAAATATGCGCCGCCGGAATGGCGAGCAAGTATTGGGAGTAGGGTGCGGTGTGTAGGTCATGACAACAGTTAACAAACTTTTGGTAATTATGATTCACAAATTTGGCATAAACATATCAAGGAAATATATCATTTCATATAAGTATGCTATTAGTAAAATTGTCTCTCGTGCGGAATAATATTAACGTTTCTGATGATGTCATCACTCCGATGAGTGGGTTTTCCTCGGTATCCTCTGATGGCAGCTAGAGCTGTTCTCAGGATGGAGAAGCGTAGTTTCCTGCGCACATGAGACATCGTTTCTTTAAACTGTGATGTACGGAGTTCTGTGTGGCCCAGCCTTGCAGTTGTAAGCAGTGAGCGGTACGGTGGACGTGTACCAACATTTGACGAGCTGACCATGTATTCCTTTGGCCCTTTACCAAAATTGGACAAAAAATGGCCAAGTTAAGCATCAAGAGCTTCAGTTCCTTGATTAACAATCCTTAAAACAAGGGCGTCCACCGCATATAGCCAGGCGAGGCACGTAGATTCGTCTCCTCCAACGACGAAAGTTGCTTATAAAGGTATCGCCGGCACACAGGAAATATTTCCTTGTGATTTGGAAACTAGCTCATTACAATCATTATTACCCTGCAGTGTAATTACTTTTCGAATTTTTGAGCAATATTAATCATGTAATTCCACCGTACCCAGCAGTTGAATTACTGTCAAGTGTGTAATTACTATACCTCAACTGTTGAATTACTATTCAAGTGTTGAATTACTATTCTCAACTGTTGAATTACTACTGTTGAATTACTACAAATTTTCTGAAACGGCCATTCGCACGATTCTAACCTATTTGCTATCTCTGTGCGGATGTAAATAGGAGAATGATAAGCTCCCATGTAGGGTTTCCATTATCTACTTGAAATCTTTTATCTAGATAAATAGATAATTTTTTCGCAATTATCTAGATTATCTAGATAATCTAGATAATTTTTGAATCCGAAATTTGCATATATTTGACACAATTTTCAACGTAAGAAATACACAACTGTTGCAGTGGAGAATCATCCAACAACCAGCTGTCGGTATTCATATTGTTGCTTACGGTATTCATATTGTTGGTTATTAAAAAGTATGATATTAATGGCCACCTTATGTTCATATTTTGATATCAAATGAAGTTCAGGAAATTCATTGTTTCTGATTGATTGAGTTCAAATCAGAAATCACCCATAACAGAGTAACAACAACCTCATCTACCAATTATTTGCTATAAACACTTGCATTATTCATCGGAAAGGAGTCAATTAAGGTTGATTTAAGGTTGATTTCATGATGATGCCCTCGGAGAGTCGGAGTTGCTGGAATGAGAATAAGAGAATAAGAAAGAAGGAATAAAATTTCCTCATTGAATCACCATAACATACCAAAGTTAACGTTTGCTCGAGCTGGATGCTTTGCTAGTTTAATGTTGGATATTTTGAGGGTAAGTTTTAAACACTCAATCACTTTGCAATAGCTGGAGACTACTTTCGTACAGATTTTCATCCTATATTTTGAAAAGGGCACCAATATCTTGTGACAGAATATAGTGGAGCAGAATATCGAGAGTTATTACTTTATTAAAGGAGTAAGTATTCAACTTTTAGGTCAAATTATTAATTTAACAGAATAACAGATTGTACTTGAAGCCGAACAATCTGTCCATGAACCTGGGAGCCCTGAATATGAAGCAATGTTCATAGAAGTATGGAATGAGTAGTCCAAGTCCATCTATGCATAGCCATTTAAGGTTTCTTATTACCTTAGATCTACAAAACGGATATGAAAATGAACAGAACAGAGATTTGAAATATTTTAAGTCCAATAATCATTAAAAAAGTTCTATAAAATGGTGAATTTGGCTGAAATTTCTCGACAAAAGGGATATAAAGTTTATCTAGATATCTAGTAGAAATTATCTAGATAAATAGACAAAGATTTTTTGCAAATTATCTAGATAATCTTATCTAGATAATATCTAGATGGAAACCCTACTCCCATGATATCTTTTATCGCACTTTTCATATTAAAAACGTTTCGATATAATCTATTCTTAACCGTATATATACTGTAAAACAAGATAAAATAGAGAAATAGCGATAAGGAGCACAAAATGTTCGGTACGATATATGTTATATTCTTCATGGCACATTCGGTAGCACAAGATAAAGTAAATATGAGCATAATTTATGAAATACGATATATCTAAACGAAATTATAGGGCAACACAAGATAAAGATAAAATAGATAAAGATAAAGGAACACTATCGTATACACCTAAATGGCGCCACCCAGACGGGATTGATAACTCCATTCGTGTTTCAATGTTTATTTATCTAGTCTTAGAGATATAACGCAGACTTGTGGCGCCATATATAGGGTGCATTGCTCCGTTTTATCAAATTCAACTACATTATTTCTGTGCGCCGTCATTTCTATCTGTCAGTGTTCGTTACTTATTTTAGATCGGATGAAGATAATGATTATGGCACGAAAATCATTGTTCAACTGAGGAGTACATACATACATTTTGATTTAGCTGACTACATTCACATGTGATCGTGTTTTTCTTTAAGGGCAGATTCTATACGAGATCCGGATAAGATTGTAGCTCTCGAGTCAGTTGTTATTAATGTTCGTGGTGTGAATTGTTTTGTTTTCGATTGAGTACTTAACAGTTAACTTTCATGGTTCATTCTTTATGGCAATGAAAGATCAAAACAAAATTTTTGTAAAGTACATATACATACACAACGTCATACAGTATTTATCAATGCTGGGCGCTGGTAGTATCATTTGGACTTTTGAACTTATTCGCTGAATTGACCCCGATACGATAATGATGTGATTCTGACTTTTACAAATCACTGGCAAATTTGTCCAAAATTCTCGCCTGTTTCAATTATGAAATAGTGTACCCATTATTCATAAAACATTGAGTTCGCTTACTTAAGTTTCAAACCGTCTACTTTGATTGATGCGTATATGGCAGGGTAATAATACAGTAAATGCACACTTGGGTGTGTCAATTGCCATCGTAATTGCACTCGCAAGCTCGTGCAATTACTCCAATAAATGCACTCGCAAGCTCGTGCATTTATTGCATGAATTCCACTCGCAAGCTCGTGGAATTAATGTGGTAATTACACACCCAAGTGTGTATTTACCGTATATAATCGCATTGATGATCTAATGACACAGAACTACTTCCTTGTACCATCCTTGTACCATCCTTGAACACAGTTCCCAATTCAAGAAGTGTATACTTGATTTCTTCAGTGGTCTTCAAAAGATAATAGATGTACATGCACCTCTGGTCACGAAAACTATTTCTGATGTTCCTCATGCCCCTTGGTTTGACACTGAGTACAAGAAACAAAGAGCATTCTGTAGAAAACTTGAACGAACATGGAGAAAAGACCAAAAATAGTGATGATGAAGAACAGTACCACGATGCTCTACTGGACACTAAAATACTCCCGAAACACTAAGAAGAAGTGTTTCTATGGTAACATGATCAAACAAAATGCTGGTAATGTGAAAGCAATATACAATATTGTCAACACAGAACTGGATAGGAAAAGTGTGTCACCCATGCCAGATTTTGAAGACATTGGTAGCCTAGCCTCAGACTTCAATGCTTACTTTGTTGATAAGATTAATGGTATTATGGACAACTTCAATATACTAGTCAAGGAAATGTTTCGTTACAGCCACTTGATTTGCTAGTTCAATCTCAATGTAATGATGGATTTCTCAGTGAGTTTGCCCCCTGTACTGTTGATGAACTGAAGGAGATCATAAAAACAGTGGCATCAAATGTGCACCCAATGACTTCCTTCCTTCTGCAATAGTCCAGGAAAATATTGATGTGCTTTATCCCACTTTTATGTGAACTTGTCAATCTGTCTCTCAAAAATGGTTCTATGGATGGCCTTAAGATTGCCGACATTATTCCAACCATCAAAGACCACAACCTGGATCCTAATAATTTCAAGAACTACAGGCCTATATCAAATCTCTCATTTTTAGGAAAGCTGGTGGAAAGAGTTGTCTTAAAGCGCCTTAACAGCCATATGGAATCACAAGGAATGCACACAAGTGAACAATCAGCATACAAGAAGCATCACTCTACGGAAACCATCCTGCTGAAAGTAACAAACGATCTTCTTTGCGCTTTTGATTCTAGGTCAGCTACTGTGTTACTCATGCTGGACTTAAGTGCAGCGTTTGATACTGTATCACACAAGATACTTTTGAAAATATTGCATGATGAAATCAAGCTTAGAGGAACTGTGCTAAAATGGTTCAAATCTTTTCTAACTGGCAGGGCACAACGTATAAGACTGGGATCAACCACCTCAGAAGAAATAGAACTCTTATTTGGGGTACCACAGGGAAGTGTCTTAGGTCCAGTTTTGTTTAATATCTATGTTAGGTCTCTTTACAGTGTCATAAAAAAGACTGGCTTCAATGTCCATGGTTATGCAGATGACCAACAGGTTTACAAATCCTTTAGACCCACTGAGCAAGCAGTCTTCCTCAATTCTAACATTTCAACATGTTTAAAACTATTCAAGATTGGATGTTTGAATATTGCCTACTGTTAAACCCTGGAAAACACAAATCATGATATTTGCACCCCAAACGTTCTCAAAAGATTTCCATCAAAGGAGTGTTTCTGCCAGGGGACATATGTGTCCGCTTCACTAGCACTGCAAAAACTTGGGTGTTCTGTTTGATGAACGTTTATGCTTCAGAAATCAGGTCATCAAAGTAAAGCAGGACTCATTCAGAATGTTGCGTAACATAAACAAACGTGGGTTCTTGTTTGACAGAGATCAGCTGAAGCTTATCATTAACAGTCTAATTGTCTGCAAACTTGACTATTGCAATTGTTTGTACTTTGGAATTAACGAGAACATCTTACTAGAACTCCAAAGGATTCAGAATGCTGCAGCCAAGTGTATTGTGGGACTTTACAAACATGACCATGTCGGCGATACTCTGAAGGTGCTTCACTGGCTTCCTGTCAAACAGAGAATAAAATATAAGATTCTTTTGCTGGTATTTAAATGTTTGAATAATTTAGGTCCAGTTTATCTTTCATCTGAACTAAATTATGCTAATATATTAGGGTCAAATGTACAATTGAAAGAACCTAACATGTTTTCTAATTTTGGTGATAGATCGTTTTCTAAAGTTGGTCCTAAGTTGTGGAATAACCTTCCCCAACATGTCAAATATTGTTCTGATATTATCACATTCAAAAGTGCTCTGAAAACATATTTATTTCTTGAGGCTTTCCCCGAAATATAGGCTAAACTTTTGATTCTCTTCTAGTTTTATTTTATTAAACAGTGCATGGGTAAAGTAATTCTCTGATCTTGGCTTTGAATTTAGTGTTTGTTTTTGGGCACTGTTTAAATTATTAATGACAGTCTTGTTTTCGTGGCACACCTGAGTGTGTTAGAAGTTGTGCCACCATAAAATATAAGTTGAACATATTATTATTATTTTCCCTTCAGCATATCCCACAGTCTCTCGAGTTTTGTGAGTGCCAGAGAGATTCCCGTAAACAAACACTAAACTCGGTGATTATCATATCAAAGTGTTGCTGGCCTATTTTGGACCAAAAGTTGGCCATTGTGGCCCTAATTTTAGAGATTTGAGTAAAACGAAATATGAAAAGATGTGTAAATTTTGCGACAAACATATAAACATTGCCAAACAAAATATTATCGAAAATATTTTGATGACTATTCTGATAACTGCAGGAAAAAGTGGCAAATGATTAACAAACTACTGAACAGGAATAATAAACGCGTCCAAATTAAGAAATTGATTGATAAGGACGGAAAAGTAACTCATGATACTGAAGCAATCTGCGAAAAATTCAACGATTATTTCTCCAATATTGCCAGCAACCTCAAACAAAAAATTGAAAATTCCGGTTCAGATAACGATTACAGGTGTCATCTAAATGGTTCCGTGTCCAATACCATAGTCACTTTAGAGTCATGAAGCATGAAGTTAGGGACATAATTAATAAGTTCAAGAACAAGTCTACTAGGGACACGAAAATAAGTGTGCTAAAATTAGCGGCCGAAGATGATAGTTTTATTGAAATACTTACCGATACCATCGAAGCATCCTTTGATCAAGGTATATTTCCTGAATCTCTTTAAGCTAGCGCAGGTAGTTCCAATACACAAGGAAGGGCCAAAGACTGATGTAGCTAACTATAGACCTATCTCACTCTTAGGCTCTTTTTCTAAAATATATGAAAAATTAATGCACATAAGAATTATGTCCTATCTTGATAAAAATAAGTCGCTGCATGAACTACAGTACGGCTTTAGGGCAGGCCGGTCATGTGAGCATGGCTTGTTAATGGCTCAAAATACCCTGCTAACAAGAATGCAGTATCTCTGCTGCTTCTTATTGATTTCTCTAAGGCGTTTGATATGGTAGATCACGATATACTGCTCCACAAGCTTAACCATTATGGAATTCGCGGCAAAACCCTTGATTAGTTAAAAAGTTATCTAAACAATAGGAAACAATTTGTAGCGATAGATAACAAAAAGTCATCCAACCAGCATGTGCGTTTTGGTAATTTGGTGTTCCCCAAGGGAGTATATTGGGACCTTTGCTCTTTATTATATATATAAATGACATGCCTGGTATAGACAAATTTGCCAAATTCATCCTATATGCTGACGATGCTAACATAATAATTACTGGCAAAAGTGTCTCTGAAATTGAAAATAAGTTAGCAACTTTGAGCTGTAAATTATTTCAATGGGTAAATAGCAATGGCTTGATGCTAAACCTCAAAAAACCCACTACATGATATTCAGCAGAAATAAAATTTTGCAAAATCCCGATCTTAAAATTAACAACTTCCCATCGAAGCGAGTCCAGGAAGCTCGCTTCCTTGGAGTGATGGTTGACGAAAAAAATTGGCATGGTCTGCTCCACATTAAGGCCCTAAGAAGTAAAATGTCAAGATACGTTGGCATTATGTACAAGATAAAATCCAAAGTTCCTTTGAACAAGTAAGGCTTCAGATATATCATAGTTTTTTTCAGAGTCATCTTAACTTTTGCTGTTTAGTTTGGGGCTTTACGAACAAAAGTAACATAAGTCAACTTTTCACCGCACAGAAAAAAGCTATGAGAGCAGTAATGCCGGGATATGTCAACTACTACTACAAGGACGGTAGACTTCGTACCAGTAAACGACCGAGTACTCGGCCTCGGCCTCGGCCTCGGCCAAAATCGGCCCTTTTTTCAAACTCGGCCTCGGCCTCGGTCTCGGCCAAATTTTGCTTCATTTTGCCGAGTTTGATACCTAGTTAATTGCCAGAATTTCATGTGATATTTCAAAACTTAGGCTGAATTTTAGGATCAAACAAGCTAAAATTTTCTGGATTAAAATTAAACATAAGAACTTCATCAAATTTAACCGATTCAATTAGCAAAGATTCTTTTAAAATAGTTTACGGCAATATAAAATTGTAGCTTCACGAAAGTTATATGAACTCGGTTGAACTCGGCTTCGGCCTCGGTCTCGGCCTCGGCCTCGGCTCCGGCCTTGACGATGCAAACTCGGCCTCGGCCTCGGCCTCGGCTAAGAACCTGAACTCGGTCGTTTACTGCTTGATACTAGCACGAAAAGCTCTTTCAATGATTACGGTATTCTAACAATCCACGGCATTATTGCAAATCAGGCAGTTCAAATGATGCATAAGGCCAAAAGTTTTCCGTCCATGTTACCAATCTCAATTAAAACCACGATCAATAGTGATATCTTGACTATGAGTACACTGGATCAGACTAATTCCTCGTTTTTAGCATGGTTCAATGAACACAACACTCAGGTGTTCAGGAACTCTGTGTTTTTTAAAGGTCCACTTTTATACTACGACCAGCGAACGGTACAGAGTTTCCTTTCACCTGCTTGTTGCATCTCATTCAATATTTTTAAAAATAATTCAAAAAAGTTTATGATGAAATTACAGACAGAGGGTGAGCAAAACGATTGGAGGACTAATAGCTTCTTAATTTTTGACATTAGAGGTCTTAGATCCATGCGAAATGAAGGCAAAATTGTTAACTACAGTGTACAATGCTAATGAGTGTATTAAATAAGTGTATAAATATTCAATATTAATTTATTACAAATTATGATGACGTGATATACAAACTTATAAAATTAATTCGTATATGAATTGTATATGAATGTAATATGAACCGTTTTGCCATAACTAATAAAAAAATCACGGTTTATCGAGTTTTTAGAAGATTTATGTTTGACAGTTTTTATCCGTATTGTTCTTGATTTGTAATAAATTGTTTTGCGAGTTTTTCAGTGAAGTTATGTTTTGACAGTTTCTATCTATTTTGTTATTGATCTGCAGTCTTGGTAATATCCATATTTCATATGCTTTGACACGACATATTACATAAAGATGAACTCCTTAAATACGTAAATCAGTGCTTTATGAGTTTATGTTTTTGTTGGATTGTTAAACTTGTATTGTGTAATATTGATATAATATTGCGGCACATTGCCAGCCCCACCGTGGGTTTCACAACAACAACGCTTCAAACTCATTTTCCCATCATTTTGGATGGATATTTTTGGACAAACCAAGTGAATTGAATCTAATTTGGCCATCTCAAATATTTTCAATATCTCAGTTTGCAAAAACTTTTAGAAACTCCTCTACCATGTTTCAATATTCTTGCATGCTAGATATTATAGTTAGATTTCGGGTCCAAAAACGCCAAGGGTTCAAGGCATCATTCAAATTAAATTGTATAATCAGCCCCAAAACCATTACCGTATTATTTTAAACCTTTCCAACCAGCTCAGTTCGGTCACGCAACTGCTCAAAATTCATCTTTATAATCCCCTCTCACAATTTTGAGGTATGTCCTTAGCCTTCTGAAACTAAGTGATGTGGTATGGGCTTAAAATAACTTTGCATCGAACTAATTTTTGATTGAGGCAAAGAAGTGAAAATACCATTTCAATTCAAAGTTTTCAAAATTATATTATGACATATCGAATAGCGATCTAATTATTGCATTTTGACAAAAAATTCACGTCCTCTCATCAGTACCCATTTGTGATTTCGGGGTAGAGTACGGACCGGTACTATTCCTTCTGTATACCAGCTTTGTTCTTCCTCCTGTTTTCGATTCTCCTCTGCTTCGCTGCCTTCTTTTCCTCCGGAGTAAGGGGGAAAGACTCTAGGGCATCTTCTGAACCGTTCCCTGCGTGAGCCTCACTTTCCTCCACGACACACACGAGCACCAACGCCAGGAGACATAGCACAACAGTCAGTTTCATCTTCGTAAACTGTGCGAAACATTGTTTAGAATGGGGATCATCTTATTATCACTTTGTTAAATCTATTACAAGCTGGTAATTAGTAACTAACGTTTTGCTGGTGCAGCTAAACTAAGTAAAGTCTTATTAACTTGATCAAAAATTTAATGATGATAGTATCAGTTGTTAATACAAAGGGGAGGGGGGCAGCGCCCTTTTAGGCCCAAGGATATAGAAAAATCCGAAAAGGGTCCCAAAAGAGCCTAAAAGAGATGAAAATGAATGGTAAATGAAAGGCCTCCGGCCATCGTTCACAATTTTTTCGCTTCAGCAATTGGTACTTAATTATGTAATAAATATTTTATTCAATTATGTCTATATGTCAGGTGGTGTCAAACGTCACTGGTACTCTGGTATGAACATTCCGATCATCGGCAATCGGTATGCTTGATTGGGTACTGAGTGGTGTCAGAAAAATCTGTGGCTATATATAAGCCACCGGACAGACAGAAATCATAAACCGGACAGACAGATATATATATTAATTAATTTATTTATTTATATATTTATATATGAGGAAGAATTATAAGTAGTAAGATAATGATTCAAATATCATTCAACAAATTAGTTTATGCTGATTGGAATTGGAAATTTTAATTTTGGATTTTCTTGTAGGGCTCCAGGGGATGAAGGTGACCAGAAAAGCCTCTAGAAAATGGGGCCTTAAAGAGCCCTTTAAACATTTTGTAAGATCTATGACCGGATTGTTAAAATACTGAACTACCTCATTGAGCAGACAATAAAAACCGAATTTCTTCTATATCGGGCTATGCAATTGATCGTTAGAGAAATTTCAGTCTAGGGCCCTTAAAGAAGATATAGACAATCTGAAAAGGACCCTAGAAAATGGGACCTAAAAGAGCCTCCCCCTAATGAAATGTTGAAATGGACTGTTCAGAATGTTCATTTCATGGGATGGAAGATTTAAGCTCAGGGGTCAATGTTTCATGCATAGGTGTGCTCATCAGTCAAAGCAACTCGTCAAAAGGTAGTGAGAACACTAAAAAGTAAAAAGGGCCGGTAGAACCTGAATTCAACTATGTTGACCGGTTTACTGTTTAGCTATAAAATCTGTTAGCTATATAGTCCTCCGCCCACCTGGCACTTGCTGACTAACCCATTGTCCGTAGTGATGAATTTAACACATGATTATTAATTCTCATTTCTATTTTTAGTCTCCTATTGACAATATCCCCCTCTCAATCGTTATCAGAAAACGGTCACGTATATTCTATTCAGCTCATCGCAATACTGGAAGTAAAGGAAAAATTTATTGCCCAATAAATCCCACAATTATTAATTCAGCAATCTTCAACTATTATATGGGAAAAATACGTGACCGTTTTCAAAGCAGTGTGAAAAAATAACCGTATACGTGACCGTTTACAAAGCATTCATGTTATAATAATGGTCAATAAGAATGACAAATAATCATCATGTGTGAAGTTTTTATTGTTATATTACTCCTTTATTGCTTTACTATGTCTATAGCGAAGGAAGAAAGTAAATTGAGTGGGGATTTTTAAATCATGGCAACAAATGAATATCCTAAAGCGCCCGTTTTGTCATTTGTAACGAAATGGGCCCAATTTCGTTCTTAACCAATATTTCACAGTGTTTAAGTTAGCAACACTTTTTCACCTAAAAATCAAAAAGGTACTAGAATTGAGACAGAACGAAAAATTCAGCCCTAAAACTTTAAAAGGTAGCGCGCGCAGCGCGAAAATCTTGTGATTATCGTCATCATTAATATATTAAGCGGTTACATGTCGAAGTGGTGACTGTATACCGCAACTTACATGGTCGAGGTGACAGCCGAGACCGTGTTAGTTGGATAATGGACGAGGCGTGCCGAGTTCATTATCGAAGGTATACGGTCACAGCTGAGATCATGGAACCGGATTATAACCCGACCGGAAACAGCTGGGACCTACTATTCTCTGACTAAACAACAGTATTTTTCCCACTCGGGTCTGACGACCCTCGTCCAGATTCAACGCTTAAGTAGATTTTTGAGTGCTGCTTTATAATATAAAATCAAATTCAATTTTATGCCTTTTTTGCGATGTAATTCAGTGGAGACCGTATAACCAAACTTACACGGTCGCTAAAACAAGCATGGGATGGGTATAATAGTGAATGTAATACCTCCACTTCGATTCGGGACTACACTCGTATCTTTCTATCAGTATCAATTAGAACCCGCTACGCAGTACCCATCAGTTTCTGAAATCAATATCTTTGTTCAAAGCGTCTAGACATAATTCTTCAGCTATTTACTGAATATCTAAAGCTGTAATAATGTAATAAGATCTATATCTTATTACATTGTAATCAGATATATATCTTATTACAGCTTTAGACAATCAGTAAATAGCTGAAAAGTTAATCATCAAATATCTCCGTCAGGTGACGTTATGGAAGGAATCTCACAAAGGCGCTTGGATTTGCATCAGAAAACAGGACACTAACAAGAGTAATTGAACAGGACAATCTCAATTAAGATAAATTTGATTTGATATGAATTGAGTACACAAAAATTAAGGAGTTGATTAGAATTTATTTTAACGCTTTCAACGTATTTTCAAGGTTTATTTCTCTACCCCACAAGTGTTCGGGGTTGTGGTTGTAGATGCGGCCGGTCTCCAATCACATAAAATTAAAATATTGCGGGCAGTATTTTGTAGCAGCCAACCTCGCGGGAATTATCTGGGTAATTTTTCACTTTTCATTGACATGACCAGTCGACGTTTATCAATAGTTTAAAGTAAGGATCTCTTTTACCTTCCGTTATGATGAAAGGCGGTCGCCTTGTATGGTTTTTGATGACTGAGAACATAAGATGCCCAGAAATTATTTGTGCGGGCCTTAATGTGGACAGCTCCCAGCGCCCATGCTATGCCCGACCAAATCAGGCTCACAAGATAGACTGTAATCACTAAATGAGGGCAACAATACTATTCTCAGACTTAGTTTGGGATTGTAGTTCTTCTTCCTTACAATGCTAAAACTTCAGGTTACGATATTGACATGCATCAATTAAACAAGATCTTGTATGTACATGAATTTTCTTGCTATTCAGTATTCATAAAGCAATGAATAATTACTTATTTTCTTACACCTTATACATAGTCGCAAGGAGACTTAATCTAAGTTATTACGAAAGTCTGATAAATCTGGTCGCACCATTGAATGTTTTGACGAAGTTTTATGAAAATACTTTTTCTTTCTAGCTATTTTTCTGCAGCTCAATGAAATATAACGAGAATGGAAGTTGAAAATTACAGGGATTGGGTTACTGAGTGGTTGCATGGCGAAGTGGTGACCGTATAACACAGCCATCATGGTCGAGGCGTAGCCGAGACTTTTTAAGTTGGATAATGGAAGAGGCGTGCCGAGTTCATTATTGAAGTAATACGGTCACAGCTGATACCATGCAATCAGATTATACCCCGACCAAACAACAGCACTCCATTCCACTTGGCCTTACGACATTCGTAAGGTATCAACCGTTTGACTGTTTTTAAGTGCTCTTTCACATAGCCAAACTTCGTTTAAAGTTAATTTACCCTGTAATTTCTTGGTGACAGTATTGAGTATACTGCAATGATCCCTAAAACGATCCTGGGCGGGGTATAGTTTTGATAATTCATCGTTTCTAACCATGACATGTCTATCATATGTATCAATTTGAATTTTTGTTCAATTAATTCATATATTTCCAACTTAAACCCATATAACGTTCTAATTTGTTTTCTCAATTTCCTCTTTCAAAGTTTAACCTTATCGTCCTCCAAATTGCCACGAATCAACAACTCTCTGAACCTTGATAAGAATCCTTCTTAATGTGGTGAACTTGCCTATAAAGCAGTCTATACTTTGTTGCAAGCAATCAAATATTATTGTCAAAATATAACACGCTTTACCTGTGCCAGGAATTTTGTCAATTCTATAAGTTGTCTGCTCATTTATCATTACATACGTTGGGGAATCAAGCTGTTGTCTTTAATGGGCACAGTATTTATCATCCCGATGTTTGCGTTGCCGAGGCAACAAATTTTGTCAATATTATATTGGTTTGTCAATTTCCCTATACCTCGATGTTTATAATCTCCGGTTTAATGGGTTTTTGTTTTCCAGTTCCAATTATCAAGGGTGGAACATTGAAACATTTATTACCAGTTCTTTACAGTTTTAAACGTATCATCTTCTTTCCTAATCTTTTATCTTTTTCGCTAATTAAATGATCTTTGCTCTTTGAAACAATTGCAACGGATATTCCAATTGATTGCTCCAATTGCGTAGAACAATACTACTCTATAATGAGGAGCTGCCGCACTTTTCAGACATACAGAAGGGTAATGGGCCGGAGGACGTTTCAATTCCCTTTTCTTTACTTTGTGAATAGGTTCAATGAGTTTGTGAAAATAGGTCGATTGAGGGGGCCGGGGGGTTCAAGGTCGATTTTCGGGTTTTTCTTATTTCCCTCAAAGTTGGCTCCTGTCCGAAAAATAGTCGAAAATGACGATTTTTAAATTTCAAAAAGCTATATTTTCCCTTCTGAGGCCTTAATCAGAAGTCGGATCGATTAATAGTTTTGTTTTATGCCCTAGAACAAAACTACCAAGTTTCAAGGGTTACCTCAAAGATTTTAGGAGGAGATACATTTTACAGTTTATTATCGGCAAATCGCGTTAGAAGTTTGCACACGTACTGTAATTACAAGTGAACACGCGTTTTGAAAAATTCAAAATTCATAACTTCGGCTAGGAATTATATTTTTTCATGGGGTAAAAACCTACTGGTAGCATGCGTTCAGCTCTATCAGAAACCACAAAAAAACCGAAAATCGACCTCAGACCCCCCGGCCCCCGAAAATTAATATGATATTACCGCACTTGTGGGCCCATGAGTAGGCCCAAATTCATCACACAAACTTTCCACAGAATGCACTCTCTCTTTTTCTCTCTTAAACTTGATTAAACATACCCACATCCCTCGCGGCTCGCTTATCATCAGACGTTTTGATAAGTCTGGTTTAATTGGTTGAGTCTCCTGCTCCACCTTCCAATATATATACCTAAATACAGTCAAGATTCAGATTATATACATATCTTCCGGGGTGCTTTGTAGGTTCTTATAAAGTAAAACGCGTGGTATGTGTTCTGTGAGTAACACAATCGTGTTCAGAGCAGCTCAGGATTAGCCGGGGTTATTATCTGGCAAACTTCCCGCGCTCCTGTTTCACTCTATCTCATATTACGGTTTTATTGATTTGTATACCACTCCGGTTCAGACGTTCGATTTCATTGACTTTTCTGTGCAATTATTGTTATTCTTGGTAATATGTTCTTAGTAGTTCTGACAGTAAAATTTTTGGAGATACTTGGAAAATATGCTGCGTAAGAATTGGATTCAAATTAATTATTGCGCCACGTTTATTAAGCACGTTTATAGTTCAAGGAACTGATAAGGTTAAGATTAGCAGATTGCAGCACACCTTGGTAATGAAGGAGCAAAAATTTCATTCATTAAATATCAAATCTTGTTAATTTCCTGGCTTACATACTGATGACATCAGTGGAATAATGAATTAAGGACATATAATAATTCAAATCACAGGAGGAAGTTTTAGAGGATTTTGTCGCACCGTGAGCATTCCGATACCATGACTCTCTGCTGGGAACGCAGCCGCTTTTAATTAATCATTTGACGGGTATTGCGCAAGCCATGTGAGCAGATTTATGCCCATATTCATGCCCATATATTGCTCGTTTATCGCATCATTATTATGCATCTTTAGACTGAATCAATTAATCTACCAATCTTGTGCCATTTCTCCATGGAACTGAGGATGATATTCACTCGGGTTTTTTCAACTTTAAGAAGAATCTTATTATTGAAATATCCGACTAAGGTTCCATATTAGGTAGCCTTTAAGTACATTGGTACTTGGTATTAGCTATACAGTGTAGATTTGCACTTAGTTGATAATTTCCTTGAAACTGAGCAAATAATAATATCACAATTTCTAACTTTTTAAAATTTCCATTTTGATTCCTGCATTATGTTCGTTTTTGAGAATTCTAGTACTTTTCTTCGTTGAAGATAGAATTTTATTGGTCGGTAAATTGAATTATAATAATTGTACGTGCCGAGTCTTTGAAATCAGATAAACCTGAGCAGTACATACGAGTCCTGAAGTTATAGCACATTCACATTCGTACTGAACGGTCATAATCCTACTTAGACTGATTGCATTGATTTTACCATGCAATATTATAATGTTTATATGCTCCGCGTCCCTATTCATCCTCATAAAGCTATCTTACTCCGACCTTAATGCGTAATTCCTTTAATTTTTCTTTCTGTATCGTCATCATTTTTCACGAGCTTTTGATGGAAATTTTTGAGCTTTCACTTTTGAAAAAGAATGACCTTTCTATTCTCTTCAATTCTCTTCATGGTATTCTTGACAGTATTCGCTTACTCTGATTGACCCTTAAAATGAATAATTATTCATTATTTTATAATGCTGGTCACATTCACAAGATGCGACGAGCAGGTGATTGATCAGTGATCACTTAAGGCAGGTGACTTAGAGCGGGTGACTTAGAGCAAGTGACTTAGGGGGCAAGTGACTTAAAATAAGTGACTTAGAGTTACAGCAAGTGATTTAGAGGTGTTGGATGAGAGCAGGTGACTAGAACAAGTGGCAGATTGTAACTACAATCCCGAAGTGAAAAACACGCTATTATTGGTATGGTGGAGTCCTGTGAAGATCAAGTGAAGAAAGTGGCTAACTGTGGTATTTGGGCATGGAGACCATCTTCATTGCAGGTGTGTGGAGGAGTTCACATCTTTCTTTGAAATTTTCAACATTTTGTGTGATCTGCTGCAAAATGCGGCTATTTTTATTGATATGCGTGGCAATAACTTCAGAATAAGGCGACAGGCGTTCTCTTGGGCGTTGGTTCATTTTCACCGTATCTATAAATAACTCTGATTACATTCGCAGCTGCATCCTTGGTGCCTTATTTCACCCTATGAAATTCAGCCATTACACAGTATTTCAATTTAATGACATATCCACTATCCAGGTGGTAAACAAGCCGGCCACATTCCTGATCCTCTTTTCCTTGGTATCGTTCTGTACCACTATCACAGTTGGAATGAACCAGGTCCTGATGCCAGCCTTGCAACAACTCTTCAACATGACGTCCAAACAAATGGGTACACCTTCTTAGCATTTACTGCAATGCCTGGGGCTGAGATTCAATGATTCTGTGAATAATATTTGATTCTGAAAAAGTTGCTTATTTTACAAGGTTGAATATCTATGTTTTAAATCCATCAGTTTTCCTCCTATTATCCAACGTCCACCCTCAGGTTACATTTTGATATCTAACGATTTGACCGGGTTTATGGTGGCCTTCATCTTCGGACACTTCAGTAGCAGAAGTAAGATCAGATGGATCTTCTTTGGGGTCTTCGTGGTGCTACTGTCGTGCGTCCTGCAAAGTGGAACCCAGTTATTTGTGGAGGTATAACTATAAATGGGAAGTTTTGTGTTGTATTTGCTCTTTAATTGCGGTGACTTCTTCCCTTTCCATCTGTTTGACACCTACCTGTATACTGTATAGTGTATGTAGTAACTAGTAGTGCACATGCATCGATCGATGAATTGACTGATGAAGACGCGCATTTTACAGTGCCCGCAATTTACTTTTAATAGAATTTCTGTCGAATTATACGCGTTTTTAGCGATAAATCCATGTGCACGCATTTGGGTACTTCACGCCGGACTGTTGTCCTAAATCACTCTGTTTTCATTCCTCACACAACCTCTCTGTTTTCAGCTCCCGGAAACAACTGACAACCTGAACGGCACTTCTAACAGTGAGAGCACGTGTTCGGATAGTGAGAACGGGGGTTACAATGTCGGAGGAGCGTCTACTGCTGGAAACTTCTACGCAGCCAAGAACAACAAACTCTTCTGGGTGCTCTTCGTAGCAGGAATGTTACACGTGAGTTTTGATTCTCTAGATTTGGCATTTATTATCTGGGGGTCCACCCGAAAATCAAAAACCGAATTGAGCCAATTCGATTTTGACTTGAGACCTAGTCGGCTTAAAGTGTGATTCAGAAAGAACACCCCTCAGGGTATCGGTAACACCCCCTTCCTGTCAGGGTATCGGTAACATCCCCTTTCAGTCAGGATATCAGTAACACCCCCTTTCTGTCAGGGTATCGGTAACATCACCTTTCTGTCAGGGTATCGGTAACACCCCCTTTATGTCAGGGTATCGGTAACACCCCCTTTCTGTCAGGGTATCGGTAACCCCCCCCCTTTCTGTCAGGGTATCGGTAACACCCCCTTTCTGTCAGGGTATCGGTAACACCCCCTTTCTGTCAGGGTATCTATAACACCCCCTTTCTGTCAGGGTATCGGTAACACCCCCTTTCTGTCAGGGTATCGGTAACACCCCCTTTCTGTCAGGGTATCGGTAACACCCCCTTTCTATCAGGGTATCTATAACACCCCCTTTCTGTCAGGGTATCGGTAACACCCACTTTCTGTAAGGGTATCGGTATCACACCCTTTCTGTCAGGGTATCTGTAACACCTTCTTTCTGTCAGGGTATCGGTAACACCCCCTTTCTGTCTGGGTATCTGTAACACCCACTTTCTGTAAGGGTATCAGTAACACACCCTTTCTGTCAGGGTATCAGTAACACCCCCTTTCTGTCAGGGTATCGGTAACAGCCCCTTTCTGTCAGGGTATCGGTAACACCCCCTTTCTGTCTGGGTATCTGTAACACCCCCTTTCTGTCATGGTATCGGTAACAGCCCCTTTCTGTCAGGGTATCGGTAACACCCCCTTTCTGTCTGGGTATCAGTAACACCCCCTTTCTGTCAGGGTATCGGTAACGCCCCCTTTCTGTCAGGGTATCGGTAACACCCCCTTTCTGTCAGGGTATCGGTAACACCCCCTTTCTGTCAGGGTATCGGTAACAACCCCTTTCTGTCAGGGTATCTGTAACACGCCCTTTCTGTCAGGGTATCTGTAACACCCCCTTTCTGTCAGGGTATCGGTAACACGCCCCTCATGGTGTGTGGGATGACGTATCTGGACGAGATCATGACGCAGAATAAGCTGGGTCCCGCCATTGCCTTCAACAACATCCTCAACTACATGGCTTTCCCCGTTTCCTTTGTACTGGGAGCCTTCCTGATCCGGCAGTACGTGACTCTGGGGGCGGCGCCCCCGGGAGTCACCCCGGAGAGCAGTCACTGGGTGGGGGCATGGTGGATGGGGTACCTCATTCCTGGGGTACTGCTCATTGTCACAGGCTTCCCGGTACTCCTGTTCCCTAAACAGATGCCTGCTGCTAAGGTAATAATGCGGGCATATTATACTGTTTGTATGGTACTTGATTCTATTATTCATGAACATTTAACACTCTTTCTGAAATACGCATTTTACAACAAAGTTATTTACCGATAAGTTTATGCTTCAATGGTCAGCATATTGATATCGTGGCATTTCACACAAAAAACAGTACCATCATGTCGCAGGTGTTACATGCGAGATTCTAAGAACAATACTGAAATAGTAAAATTTCCATCCATGCCCCATTTGTATAAACGTGAATTGTACAGCAAAGATTAAGATGCTGAATTAATAACAGGGTGCCGCGCTACTGAAATTCCTGAGACCTGCATAGTGATTCTCATTTCCCGATGTTGCGACACGCACCAGGCCACCAGGAGTCAGGACCTCCCACAGTTGAGAGATCTAATCATCCCGTTACCCCAGGGAGTGCTGATGAAGAAGATAGAGAGAGGAGAATCAAGTGAGGAAGAGAAGGAGGCAGAACTCAACCGTTCCTTCCAAGAGCTCATTACCGACATGGTTCCCACGCTCAAGAGACTTGCCAAGAACAACGCTCTGGTCTTCCTCTTATTCGGAGAGGCCTTTAACAACATCTTCCTTTCTTCCATGCCATTCGACACGAAACTGTACTCTCTCATCTTCAAGTAAGATTTGGAGCTTTAGCCTTGAAAAAACTTACCGAGCAGTTGGTAACCGTGGTATTTCGAACTTTTGAGGCACGGTGTATTACGCTGCGCCTCAAAATTTTGATACACCAATTTGATTAAACTTGGCCTCGTATTTCAGTATGCTACCGATTTATTAGCTGAATGAATGACTGGGCTACATTTCAGGATGCCAACATCAAAGACAGGTATTCTGCTTGGAGTCTTAAGAACGATTGGGACTCTCGTTGGTCTTATTATCGGGGGAACTATCGTGGGAAAATGTAATTTGACAGGTGGGTAACAATGATAACTACTATAGTTTACATCATTGTGTAACTATACACAGACCATTTCACTTTCAGACTGACAGTTTGAAATGCTGAAAACTCTGAGACCAGCTTCTACTGACACCAGTCAACATATAGTTCCAGTTTACTCTAAGACAAGTTTAATGTTTATTTCTGATGAAACCAATTAGCAATACTTAGCATTGACTCGAGCTAAGTTTTCTCTGACATCCCGCTGACACCAGCTTACTCTGACCGGTTCATACTGACATCTGAATGCACTGAGTTCAAGCTGACACTTATTTGCATTTTGGCGACTAAATACGCTCTGAAAGGCTTCAAATTGAATAGTTACAGCAGACATTTAATAGTAGACTTTGAGACTGTTTCTCTTTGACGTTTCCCTTCTCCCCCTCCCCTATAGGTAGAGGTTGCATGCGGTTCGTGGTGGTCACCCAAATGCTGACACTGCCTCTGACAGTACTCACTTTGTGGCACTGCGACCCGGACCAAGTGGCAGGCATTGACATCCCCTACCCTGGTGACATACTCCACCCCATACAGTACGTGTTATTCATCATCATCATTGTTAGATTTACTGACTGAAAACTGGAAAACATCACAGGTAAACGGAACTATCGGAAATATTTCATATCGGATTGAGTTGAACCTTTTTAAATCATTTATTCCTCATTTGCTCATTCTCTGCTCACGAACCCTCACAACAGTATATTTGCATAGCAACTTATTAACCTCTCAGCAATCTGACTAGTGGGTGTAACATGGAATGCGGGTGCTCCACTGAGTTCTACCAGCCCACCTGCGACTTGGGACACGGTGTCACCTACTTCTCTCCCTGTCATGCCGGCTGCCAGGCCTCCTCCTTATCTGTGAGTAGATGAGTTCTCAGAACACGCCTTCTCTTATAATTTCCACATGGTCGCAATTTGTACGACTACGTGTGTGATTCTGTTTTAATCGCAGTATATCCACGTGCGCTCATGGCACCGCGCGACTCAGAAATATCAGAATGATTCAAAATCTGAGAGGCATCGAATTTAAAGTACCAAAGACAATTTCTTCACTTTACGTTTATTAACAAGAGGGCGGGTTGCATTTTAATTTTGATCCACACTCCACAGGACTGGGGAATCAAAAATTCGACTTAAGTTTTATTCAAATTTAATGCTTTCAAACAGTTAAAATGTCCCCATTTTGTATGCCTTTCATCACCCCTGTATAAGTATTGGCCCCATTTTGTTTGCTGCTCTGTCTGCAATGTGTAGCTGTCTATTTTCAGCAGAAAGACGGGGCGGGAGGCGTGTACAGCGCATGTCGTTGTAGCACCTCCCCTCACCTCCTTGCAGGGCCCTGCCCTCCAGGACCCCGCTGTGCCAGGAAGATGTGGGTCGTGCTCATCGCTCAGAACTTACTGGGCATTGTGGTGTTCATCAGCGCGTACCCGGCTCTTCACGTCGCCTACCTCAGGTATATACCAGAGACACTGCGTGCAGAGTAACTATTATACACTTTGTGAAGTGTACATATTGTACAATGTATACCCATGTTATTACCATGTTCCATGTAATTTTAATTGTAAGCATCGAGTTTTGGCAACACCAGAAAATAACTTTATTCTTTCACCTTCATAACCAAGTGCATGTATCCATTCTGTCCAATCATTTCTCTTCCCGTTGCAGGGTGGTGAACGAGATAGACCGGACTGCCACCCAGGGGGCCAAGCATTTCTTTACCCGGGCCTTTGGCTTTCTCCTGGGACCCATCATATTCGGGGCTATCATCGACAACTATTGCGCCGTGTGGCGGGGAGGCGGGGGCGACGCCTCTGGCAGCTGCCACCTCTACGATCTCAACAAGTAAGTATTACACTCGCAATTTTATAGCGATTTTACGAAATTATATTCTAAAATCATGAATGTTTCCGACGTTGATCATTCTGAAACGTTGATCATTGTAAAACCGATATCGATTTGATTGAACCGATATCGATTTGATTGAATCTAATATCTATGACATATTTGACATTGATTTCATTTCTAAGTTTATATACGTTGATCATTTAAATTCTGACTTTTCAGTTTGATATTGACGTTTTCCCTGAGTCAGACCGCCCTTAGACTGTGCAGTGTGACGTCCTTTTTCTTATCTTGGCGTTTCTATCCAGATAAGCCAAAGTACTCGGAGAAACTACCAGAATGTGACAATGATTCGAACTCAAATATTTGACATTTTTATCATTTGTTTTTAATATTTGACCTAACTGTTGACTAAAGATCAAGTACTATGAACCTGGAATTGGGACGGAAGTGGAACCTGCTTTTGATGTATTGTTGAAGTAGTTTATGTATAAATCTAGGTTTTAAATGTGAGAATGTGCAGTTGTACAGTTACACGCCTATAACAATAACACAATATGTGAGCAATTCCCTCGATTGACAGTGAGCTTCAAGTTCATTACCATAAAGACTCGTATTAATTTACTGTTTGATAATTTATAATAATTGTTTGTGTGTCAACTTTACGTTTAACTTCTGTCAAAAGTACAGCAAATTATGCTTCTTCACATTTTATCAAGCCAGCTCTGTCAATCGAGCGATGCGATAAACAAACATTGACAATATTGACATTTTATGCGTTACTGTTCTGGACTTTAGGCATTAGGTGTTATAGGCAGGTTCGGTACAAATACAATTGCGCTGTGCGGCACTGGGCACTGTCGCTGTCAAACATTTTGTACGATTTTTCAAATTCAACATTACGGTTTAGCGCAAACTGAAAGTGAAATGAATTGGCAGAAGAAATTGCTTGCAAAATTTTCCGACTGTTCCAAGCCGCGCAATCGTACCGATACCATTACCAAACCTAGAAGCACTAGTAGAAACATGCCGAACCAGACGTTAGGCGACTGCATAGACTTGGGTTGATCGAAAATCAGGTTTGATGTAAAAATGCACACAAATGTCGATACAAATAATATTTTGTCATCAATTGTTTTGCATCAGTTGGAAAATGAAATTCTTCAGAAACAAATGGAGCCGGATGTTTGGTTTAGGCCCCCAAAACTTTTTTAGCCCATTTGGGCCAAAAATTTGGCAAAATATGCGTAAAATGGGCTTTAAAATTTTTGGAGGTCAGAGTCAAAAATCCGGCTCCATTTGTTTCTGAGGAATTTAGTTTTCTAACTGATGCATAAAGAATTACGAAGACAAAAATATTCAAAGCAACAATTGTGTGTGTGTTTTTACATTAAACCTGATTTTCGACCAACCTAAGTCTATGCAGTCGCCTTACTATGATCTAATCTGTTTGATATGATATGAAATTAACTATTAAGTAGTAAGTAAGTAGTAAGGCAGGTAAAGAATACTCATCGAATGTGCGGATCAGGAGCCGAGAATGACGTCAAAGATGTGCTATGTTCATGTATTGTAACAAATGACGTATAATTTATCCTCTGATAAATTATCGTAAACTGTATGTGTTGTAAGATGATAACGGACAAAGAGAAGTTAAAAATAAATGGAGTGAAGATTAAACCAGCTAACGGCAGTTGTCAATCATTATCTGAAAAACGAACATTCGGTTTATCTAGGGGTTCATAGAGTTTCCTTCGATGTTCTGATGCTCGTTCATGGAGATGTCGGACTGTTCTGCCAGCATGGCACTTTGGGCGGTGCTTGCACAAAACAATAAATGATATTGTATGATTCATACGTATCATTTATTGTTTTGTGATTTACCCAAAGTGTTATGTTGGTAGAACAGTCCGACATCTCCATGAACGAGTATCAACATCGAAGGAAATTTATGAACTTTTTAGATAAACCGAATGTTCGTTTTTCAGATAATTGAAACTTCCGATATTTATAGTCTGGGAGCTCACTTGGTCGATGACCATGGATTTTTAGATAAAGCTAATTTTAATACCTCTTATGAAATTCTTATCTTAATGAATTCTAGTCCCAAAAATTTAGAAATCAATGAACATAAATTTATTCAAAAATTAAGATCAATTAAACCTTTTGGAATTAATTCTAATGACCCCTTTGGGATACCTCTACTCTCATTTAAGACTTAGGTGGTTTTCTGTACATTTGCTTTGCTATTTTCCTAATCTAGTTTATTCTCATTATAGGCACTGATGATGTGTAAAACGAAAGATTTCTGCCCCATTTTAATGAGAGTTTAATTCAGTATATCAGCATTTCATTCTTGTCAGAGCGATTGGGAATTTATGTACTCATTTATCCTCTGACGTACACAATTTTCGGTAAAAGTGTCACAAGAGTTGTGATTTTTGTCTAATGGATCCATTGGATCCATCATGTCCAATGGACATGTCCAATGGACGTCCATTGGACATCCAATGGACATCCATTGAACATGATGTCCATCGGTAAAAATGTCCAATGGTGTTCAATGGATCCAATGGATCCATTGGATCCATTTTTGATGTTCAATGGACATGTTCAATGGATCCAAGGATGTTCAATGGATCCATCTGAGTGGATCCAATGGACACAATCACCAAACATGGTTTGGTAGATGGACATCAGACTGGTATTTTTGTTCATTGGATCCATTGTGTCCATTGGATCCAATGGATCCATTGTGTCCATTGAACACCATTGGACATGTCCATTGGATCCATTGCACATTGTGTCCATTGGATCCAATGGATCCATTTTGTCCATTGGACACAATGGATCCATTGGACACAATGGATCCAATGGACACAATGTACAATGGATCCAATGGACATGTTCAATGATGTTCAATGGACACAATGGATCCATTGGATCCAATGGACACAATGGATCCATTGAACAGAAATACCAGACTGATGTCCATCTACCAAACCATGTTTGGTGATTGTGTCCATTTGATCCACTCAGATGGATCCATTGAACATCCATTGGATCCATTGAACATGTCCATTGAACTTCAAAAATGGATCCATTGAACACCATTGGATATTTTTACCGATGGACATCATGTTCAATGGATGTCCATTGGATGTCCAATGGATGTCCATTGGACATGTCCATTGGACAAAAATCACAACTGGAAGAACAAAGCTGGTATACAGAAGGAATAGTACGGTCCGTACTCTACCCTGAAATCACAAATGGTACTGATGAGAGGACGTGATTTTTTGTCAAAATGCAATAATTAGATCGCTATTCGATATGTCATAATATAATTTTGAAAACTTTGAATTGAAATGGTATTTTCACTTTGCCTCAATCAAAATTAGTTCGATGCAAAGTTATTTAAGCCCTATACCACATCACTTAGTTTCAGAAGGCTAAGGACATACCTCAAAATTGTGAGAGGGATTATAAAGATGAATTTTGAGCAGTTGCGTGACCGAACTGAGCTGGTTGGAAAGGTTTAAAATAATACGGTAATGGTTTTGGGGCTGATTATACAATTTAATTTGAATGATGCCTTGAACCCTTGGCGTTTTGGACCTGAAATCTAACTATAATATCTAGCATGCAAGAATATTGAAACATGGTAGAGGAGTTTCTAAAAGTTTTTGCAAACTGAGATATTGAAAATATTTGAGATGGCCAAATTAGATTCAATTCACTTGGTCAAAAATATCCATCAAAATGATGGGAAAATGAGTTTGAAGCGTTGTTGTTGTGAAACCCACGGTGGGGCTGGCAATGTGCCGCAATATTATATCAATATTACACACAAGTTTAACAATCCAACAAAAACATAAACTCATAAAGCACTGATTTACGTATTTAAGGAGTTCATCTTTATGTAATATGTCGTGTCAAAGCATATGAAATATGGATATTACCAAGACTGCAGATCAATAACAAAATAGATAGAAACTGTCAAAACATAACTTCACTGAAAAACTGCAAAACAATTTATTACAAATCAAGAACAATGGATAAAACTGTCAAACATAAATCTTCTAAAAACTCGATAAACCGTGATTTTTTATTAGTTATGGCAAAACGGTTCATATTACATTCATATACAATTCATATACGAATTAATTTTATAAGTTTGTATATCACGTCATCATAATTTGTAATAAATTAATATTGAATATTTATACACTTATTTAATACACTCATTAGCATTGTACACTGTAGTTAACAATTTTGCCTTCATTTCGCATGGATCTAAGACCTCTAATGTCAAAAATTAAGAAGCTATTAGTCCTCCAATCGTTTTGCTCACCCTCTGTCTGTAATTTCATCATAAACTTTTTTGAATTATTTAAAAAAATATTGAATGAGATGCAACAAGCAGGTGAAAGGAAACTCTGTACCGTTCGCTGGTCGTAGTATAAAGATGGACCTTTAAAAAACACAGAGTTCCTGAACACCTGAGTGTTGTGTTCATTGAACCATGCTAAAAACGAGGAATTAGTCTGATCCAGTGTACTCATAGTCAAGATATCACTATTGATCGTGGTTTTAATTGAGATTGGTAACATGGACGGAAAACTTTTGGCCTTATGCATCATTTGAACTGCCTGATTTGCAATAATGCCGGATTGTTAGAATACTGTAATCATTGAAAGAGCTTTTCGTGCTAGTAGGAAGCCTACCGTCCTTGTAGTAGTAGTTGACATATCCCGGCATTACTGCTCTCATAGCTTTTTTCTGTGCGGTGAAAAGTTGACTTATGTTACTTTTGTTCGTAAAGCCCCAAACTAGGGTTTCCATCTAGATATTATCTAGATAAGATTATCTAGACAATTTGCAAAAAATCATTATCTATTTATCTAGATAATTTGTACTAGATATCTAGATAAATTTCATATCCCTTTGCCATGAAATTTCAGCTAGAATCGCCATTTTTCCTGAACTTCTCAATAATTGTAGGATTTCAAATATTCAAAATTTCTGATCTGTTCATTTTCATACCCGTTTCGGAGATCTTAGGTAGTAAGTCAATTTATGGCTATGCATAGGACTTGGGCAACTCATTTCATAATTCTATATGGACATAGTTCAATGTTTAGGCCCCCAGGTTCATGGGCAGGCTGATTGGCTTCAAGAACTATCTGTTTTACTGATGATTTGACCTTTTTTAAACTGAAATGAATAACTACAGAATTAGAAGGCGTTGTTCAAAGTATCTTATCACATATTACAAATCGTCATTTGCCATTTTAACGAAAGTTTAATAATACCTACCCTTATTAACACTCGCTATTCTGCTTCCAATTTAAGTCAAACAAAAGTAGGCTGTAAATATGTACAAAAGTAGCCTCCAGCTATGGCAAAGTGACTGCTTTTTTGAAACTAACCTACAAAATGATCAATATTAAAGCATTCAGCTGAAGAATCAGGGAACCGTCAACTTTGGTTTGTTATGATGATTTAATACAAGGGAATTTAATTCCTTACTGTCTTATTCAGTTATTCTCAATTTTACTAGCATTTCAACAACTCTGAGGCCATCATCTTGAAATTTACTTTATTTCCACATTAATTGCCTCTTTTCCGATGAATAATGCAAGTATTCATTGCAACTAATGTTGTTACTTTGTTATGGGAGAATTGATGGGTGATTACTGATTTCAACTCAATCAAAATGAAGCAATGGATGTCCTGAACTCTCTTCAAAATCCTAATATCCTCATGAACTTTTGGTTATCATTAATATCACTAGTCGGTTCCCGTCCTACGGACGGCGAATGATGGCAGCCGCATGAGCTAATGGCCACATGTCCCTTTGAAAGTGATTTTACCGTGCGAGTTTGGAGGGGAAATTGAAACTTTATTTTCTGCGAAAAAAGCTTCCCACGCCCCCAACGGTAACCCAATATTGCCGACAATATTCTCAAAACCTTTACTCATCATAAGCAACTCGATGGCGGAAGAATTTTGAAAAAATTCTAATTTTAATTTTTCGCGGAAAAAAGGGCGTGGCCTCCCACGCTCCTCAGGGCGACCCAATCATGCGGACAAAATTCTCAAAAGCTTAATTGATCATAAGCAACTTGATGGCGAAGGAATTTCGAAAAAATTCGAAACTTTAATTTTTGCGAAAAAAGGGCGTGGCCTCCCACGCCCCTCAGGGTGACCCAATAATTCCGACAAAATTCTCGAAGTTTTTATTCATCATAAGCAACTCGATGGCGAAGGAATTTTGAAAAAATTCGAAAGTTTAATTTTGACGGAAAAAGGGCGTGGCTCCCTCACGTTTCTCGGGGCGACCCATTGCAGGAAAAAATCCTCAAAATTTTTATTCATTATAAGCAACACAATGGCGAAAGAATTTTTTTAAAATTCGAAATTTTAATTTTTGCAGTGGCATGGAGGGGCCACGCCCCTCAGGGTGACCCAATATTGCGGACAAAATTCTCAAAATTTTTATTCATCATAAGGAACTCGATGGCGAAGGAATTTTGAAAAAATTCGAAACTTTAATTTTGACGAAAAAAGGGCGTGGCCCCCCACTCCCCTCAGGGTGGCCGCAAAAAAATTCGGTCATACGAGCGAATTACTGCGGGAGACTCCCGGGAGTCCTCCGGGAGCCCTCCGAGAGTCCTCCGGGAGCCCTCCGGGAGTACTCCGAGAGTCCTCCGAGAGTCCTCCGGGAGTACTCCGAGTATTCGAGAGTCCCCGGGAGTCCTCCGGGAGTCCCCCGGGAGTCCTACGGGAGTCCTACGGGAGTACCACGGGAGTGCCACGGGAGTACCCCGGGAGTCCCCCGGGAGTACCCCGGGAGTCCTACGGGGGTACCCCGGGAGTCCCCCGGGAGTCCTACGGGAGTACCCCGGGAGTGCCACGGGAGTACCCCGGGAGTACCCCGGGAGTGCCACGGGAGTACCCCGGGAGTACCCCGGGAGTGCCACGGGAGTACCCCGGGAGTCCTACGGGAGTACCCCGGGAGTACCACGGGAGTACCCCGGGAGTACCCCGGGAGTCCTACGGGAGTACCCCGGGAGTCCCCCGAGAGTCCCCCGGGAGTCCTACGGGAGTACCACGGGAGTCCCCCGGAAGTCCTACGGGAGTACCCCGGGAGTCCCCCGGGAGTCCTACGGGAGTCCTACGGGAGTACCCCGGGATCAATATACGTATCAATATGGCCACCCAGAAGTGGTAATCAATATAAAAAAAACACAGAATAAATTTACAGCAATTTCCCAGCAGCAACAGCAAGCCTCCTTTTCTTGATGAATGTGTCTGTCTTCAGGATCTCTGCACATCTGTCAGAAAGGACCTGTTGATTGATCTTATCCGACTTCTGCGTGCGGGTCAGCTGCTTCACCAAGTAGTCGAATCTGGGGCCATCCAAGATCATCAGTTCTGCAATCCTCCGCTTGCGGTAGAAAGAGGACTCAGGAATCTTCTCCACCTTCAGAATGGTAGTTTTTAAAATTTGCGAACGAGGTGCTGCGTAGCTGTGTGATCTGTGTATATGTAGGCCATACGGGCCTGCTAGTTTATATATATAATAAAGAGCAAAGGTCCCAATATACTCCCTTGGGGAACACCAAATTACCAAAACGCACGTGCTGGTTGGATGACTTTTTGTTATCTATCGCTACAAATTGTTTCCTATTGTTTAGATAACTTTTTAACTAATCAAGGGTTTTGCCGCGAATTCCATAATGGTTAAGCTTGTGGAGCAGTATATCGTGATCTACCATATCAAACGCCTTAGAGAAATCAATAAGAAGCAGCAGAGATACTGCATTCTTGTTAAGAGAACTTAGCAGGGTATTTTGAGCCATTAACAAGCCATGCTCACATGACCGGCCTGCCCTAAAGCCGTACTGTAGTTCATGCAGCGACTTATTTTTTATCAAGATAGGACATAATTCTTATGTGCATTAATTTTTCATATATTTTAGAAAAGAGCCTAAGAGTGAGATAGGTCTATAGTTAGCTACATCAGTCTTTGGCCCTTCCTTGTGTATTGGAACTACCTGCGCTAGCTTAAGAGATTCAGGAAATATACCTTGATCAAAGGATGCTTCGATGGTATCGGTAAGTATTTCAATAAAACTATCATCTTCGGCCGCTAATTTTAGCACACTTATTTTCGTGTCCCTAGTAGACTTGTTCTTGAACTTATTAATTATGTCCCTAACTTCATGCTTCATGACTCCTAAAGTGACTATGGTATTGGACACGGAACCATTTAGATGACACCTGTAATCGTTATCTGAACCGGAATTTTCAATTTTTTGTTTGAGGTTGCTGGCAATATTGGAGAAATAATCGTTGAATTTTTTTTCGCAGATTGCTTCAGTATCATGAGTTACTTTTCCGTCCTTATCAATCAATTTCTTAATTTGGACGCGTTTATTATTCCTGTTCAGTAGTTTGTTAATCATTTGCCACTTTTTCCTGCAGTTATCAGAATAGTCATCAAAATATTTTCGATAATATTTTTGTTTGGCAATGTTTATATGTTTGTCGCAAAATTTACACATCTTTTCATATTTCGTTTTACTCAAATCTCTAAAATTGGGGCCACAATGGCCAACTTTTGGTCCAAAATAGGCCAGCAACACTTTGATATGATAATCACCGAGTTTAGTGTTTGTTTACGGGAATCTCTCTGGCACTCACAAAACTCGAGAGACTGTGGGATATGCTGAAGGGAAAATAATAATAATATGTTCAACTTATATTTTATGGTGGCACAGCTTCTAACACACTCAGGTGTGCCACGAAAACAAGACTGTCATTAATAATTTAAACAGTGCCCAAAAACAAACACTAAATTCAAAGCCAAGATCAAAGAATTACATTACCGATGCACTGTTTAATAAAATAAAACTAGAAGAGAATCAAAAGTTTAGCCTATATTTCGGGGAAAGCCTCAAGAAATAAATATGTTTTCAGAGCACTTTTGAATGTGATAATATCAGAACAATATTTGACATGTTGGGGAAGGTTATTCCACAACTTAGGACCAAGTCTAGGGTTTCCATCTAGATATTATCTAGATAAGATTATCTAGACAATTTGCAAAAAATCATTATCTATTTATCTAGATAATTTGTACTAGATATCTAGATAAATTTCATATCCCTTTTGCCATGAAATTTCAGCTAGAATCGCCATTTTTCCTGAACTTCTTCAATAATTGTAGGATTTCAAATATTCAAAATTTCTGATCTGTTCATTTTCATACCCGTTTCGGAGATCTTAGGTAGTAAGTCAATTTATGGCTATGCATAGGACTTGGGCAACTCATTTCATAATTCTATATGGACATAGTTCAATGTTTAGGGCCCCCAGGTTCATGGGCAGGCTGATTGGCTTCAAGAACTATCTGTTTTACTGATGATTTGAACTTTGTTAAACTGATATGAATAGCTACAAAATTAGAAGGCGTTGTTCAAAGTATCTTATCACATCTTACAAATCGTCATTTGCCACTTAACGAAAGTTAAATACCTACTCGAAACACTCGATATTCTGCTTCCAATTTATGTCAAATTATTGACGCCCTTTGACAAAAAGTAGGCTGTAAATATGTACGAAAGTAGCCTCCAGCTATGGCAAAGTGATTGCTTATTTGAAAGTAATCTACAAAACGGTCAATATTAATGCATTCAGCTCAAGAGTCAAGCAACTGTCAACTTTGGTTTGTTATGATGATTTAATACGAGGGAATTTGATTCCTTATTTCTTATTCAGTTATTCTCAATTTTACCAGCATTCCAGCAACTCCGAGGCCATCATCATGAAATTTACTTTATTTCCACATTAATTGACTGTTTTCGGATGAATAATGCAAGTAATAATAGCAACTAATTGGTAGATAATGTTGTTACTTTATGATTGGAGAATTTATGGGTGATTACTGATTTCAACTCAATCAAAATGAAGCAATGGATGTCCTGAACTCTCTTCAAAATCCTAATATCCTCATGAACTTTTGGTTATCATTAATATCACTAGTCGGTTCCCGTCCTACGGACGGCTTGAATGATAGCAGCCGCATGAGCTAATGGCCACATGTCCTTTGAAAGTGATTTTACCGTGCGAGTTTGGAGGAAATTAATTTTATTTTCTGCGAAAAAGCTTCCCGCCCCCAACGGTAACCCAATATTGCCGACAATATTCTCAAAACCTTTACTCATCATAAGCAACTCGATGGCGGAAGAATTTTGAAAAAATTCTAATTTTAATTTTTCGCGGAAAAAAGGGCGTGGCCTCCCACGCTCCTCAGGGCGACCCAATCATGCGGACAAAATTCTCAAAAGCTTAATTGATCATAAGCAACTTGATGGCGAAGGAATTTCGAAAAAATTCGAAACTTTAATTTTTGCGAAAAAGGGCGTGGCCTCCCGCCCCTCAGGGTGACCCAATAATTCCGACAAAATTCTCGAAGTTTTTATTCATCATAAGCAACTCGATGGCGAAGAATTTTGAAAAATTCGAAAGTTTAATTTTGACGGAAAAAAGGGCGTGGCCCCTCACGCCCCTCGGGGCGACCCAATATTGCGGGAAAAAATCCTCAAAATTTTTATTCATTATAAGCAACACAATGGCGAAAGAATTTTTTTAAAATTCGAAATTTTAATTTTTGCGAAAAAAGGGCGTGAGGGGCCACGCCCCTCAGGGTGACCCAATATTGCGGACAAAATTCTCAAAATTTTTATTCATCATAAGGAACTCGATGGCGAAGGAATTTTGAAAAAATTCGAAACTTTAATTTTGACGAAAAAAGGGCGTGGCCCCCCACTCCCCTCAGGGTGGCCGCAAAAAAATTCGGTCATACGAGCGAATTACTGCGGGAGAGACTCCCGGAGTCCTCCAGGAGCCCTCCGAGAGTCCTCCGGGAGTACTCCGAGAGTCCTCCGAGTCCTCCGGGAGTACTCCCGGGAGTACTCGAGTCCCAGGAGTCCTCGGGAGTCCCCAGGAGTCCTACAGGAGTCCTACGGGAGTACCACGGGAGTGCCAGGAGTACCCTTGGGAGTACCCCGGGAGTGCCACGGGAGTACCCCAGGAGTACCCCAGGAGTGCAGGAGTGCCAGGAGTCTACGGGAGTACCCCGGGAGTACCACAGGAGTACCCCAGGAGTACCCCCAGGAGTCCTACGGGAGTACCCCGGGAGTCCCCCGAGAGTCCCCCGGGAGTCCTACGGGAGTACCACGGGAATCCCCCGGGAGTCCTACGGAGTACCCAGGAGTCCCCAGGGAGTCCTACGGGAGTCTACGGAGTACCCAGGATCAATATACGTATCAATATGGCCACCCAGAAGTGGTAATCAATATAAAAAAAACACAGAATAAATTTACAGCAATTTCCCAGCAGCAACAGCAAGCCTCCTTTTCTTGATGAATGTGTCTGTCTTCAGGATCTCTGCACATCTGTCAGAAAGGACCTGTTGATTGATCTTATCCGACTTCTGCGTGCGGGTCAGCTGCTTCACCAAGTAGTCGAATCTGGGGCCATCCAAGATCATCAGTTCTGCAATCCTCCGCTTGCAGTAGAAAGAGGACTCAGGAATCTTCTCCACCTTCAGGAACTTTGCAAGGCTGAGCTTGTGGTCCTTTCTTCCCAGGAATTTGATGAGGTTGTAGTGTAGACTTCAAAGGGCTTCTCCTGGGACAGATCCCCTGCTGTGGTGTGGGTGCAGCGTCACCGTCGCCTTCTGCGTCAACCCTCCGACGTCTTTCAGGAGGGAGGAAAGATGGGGAGCGGGAAGCAGTGGGGAAGAGGAGAGGAGGTAGGATAAGGTTGCGGGGAAGAGGCAGGTAGTGGTGAAGAGGCCGGTCGCCCAGTGGATCTCTTCTTGGTGGGTGTCTTGAGGAGGGAGCCCTGGTGCAGTCTGCAAAGCTTGAGGGTAGCTGTGGCTCTCCAGTAGGAAGGCGTAGGTAGTCCTCTGTGGAGCAGTTGGCACAGTCTCTCGGCTTTATGTCTTGGTAGGAAGAGGGGCTTGGGATGGATCCAAGAGAGCTGGTTGCTGGGGGGGAGGAAGCAGGAGGAGGCAGCTTGGGGAGGAGGTGGCGAGGAAGCGGGTAGTGATGGAGGTGGGGATGCTGATGAGGGAGACAAGTTCGGTGAGGAGAACATCATCTGTATTCTGTCTGGAGCTTTGTTGAGAGAACAATAAACGAATGATTATCGTTGAGAATGAATCACCATATATACGCTTCAGGGGGGTCTAACTGGTCTGTCTAAGTGGAGTGTCAAAGTGGCTTCTACCTGATCACATGTGATCGCATCACAGTACAGTGCTCCCGGGGTACTCCCGTAGGACTCCCGGGGGACTCCCGGGGTACTCCCGTGGTACTCCCGTGGTACTCCCGGGGTACTCCCGTAGGACTCCCGGGGTACTCCCGTAGGACTCCCGGGGTACTCCCGTGGTACTCCCGTAGGACTCCCGGGGTACTCCCGTAGGACTCCCGGGGTACTCCCGTGGTACTCCCGGGGTACTCCCGTGGTACTCCCGTAGGACTCCCGGGGTACTCCCGTAGGACTCCCGGGGTACTCCCGGGGTACTCCCGTGGTACTCCCGGGGTACTCCCGTAGGACTCCCGGGGGACTCCCGGGGTACTCCCGTGGCACTCCCGGGGTACTCCCGTGGCACTCCCGGGGTACTCCCGTGGCACTCCCGGGGTACTCCCGTAGGACTCCCGGGGGACTCCCGGGGTACTCCCGTGGCACTCCCGGGGTACTCCCGTGGCACTCCCGTGGTACTCCCGGGGTACTCCCGGGGTACTCCCGTAGGACTCCCGGGGGACTCCCGGGGTACTCCCGTAGGACTCCCGGGGGACTCCCGGGGTACTCCCGGGGTACTCCGGTGGCACTCCCGTGGTACTCCCGTAGGACTCCCGTAGGACTCCCGGGGGACTCCCGGAGAACTCCCGGGGGACTCTCGGAGTACTCCCGGAGTACTCCCGGAGGACTCTCGGAGTACTCCCGGAGGGCTCCCGGAGGACTCCCGGGAGTCTCCCGCAGTAATTCGCTCGTATGACCAAAAATTCTATATTTTTCTGATTTATTATAACTTTCTTATAACACGATTAAAAAATAATTTTGATGCTAACTTGAAAACGAATCGCCACATATATATATATATATATATTAACAACACGCATTATATATAGTAAGATTCATTTCAATAGCTGACAATATGAATAAACAACAGCTGGTTATGGGATGATGTTCCACTGCAACGGCCGTGCATTTCTAACGTTGAAAATTGTGTCAAATTTGGATAAATTTCGGATTCAAAAATTATCTAGTTTATCTAGATAATCTAGATAATGGCAAAAAAATTATCTATTTATCTAGATAAAAGATTTCAAGTAGATAATGGAAACCGACCAACTTTAGAAAACGATCTATCACCAAAATTAGAAAACATGTTAGGTTCTTTCAATTGTACATTTGACCCTAATATATTAGCATAATTTAGTTCAGATGAAAGATAAACTGGACCTAAATTATTCAAACATTTAAATACCAGCAAAAGAATCTTATATTTTATTCTCTGTTTGACAGGAAGCCAGTGAAGCACCTTCAGAGTATCGCCGACATGGTCATGTTTGTAAAGTCCCACAATACACTTGGCTGCAGCATTCTGAATCCTTTGGAGTTCTAGTAAGATGTTCTCGTTAATTCCAAAGTACAAACAATTGCAATAGTCGAGTTTGCAGACAATGAGACTGTTAATGATAAGCTTCAGCTGATCTCTGTCAAACAAGAACCTACGTTTATTTATGTTACGCAACATTCTGAATGAGTCCTGCTTTACTTTGATGACCTGATTTCTGAAGCATAAACGTTCATCAAACAGAACACCCAAGTTTTTTGCAGTGCTTGTGAAGCGGACACATATGTCCCCTGGCAGAAACACTCCTTTGATGGAAATCTTTTTGAGAACGTTTGGGGGTGCAAATATCATGATTTGTGTTTTTCCAGGGTTTAGCAGTAGGCAATATTCAAACATCCAATCTTGAATAGTTTTAAAACATGTTGAAATGTTAGAATTGAGGAAGACTGCTTGCTCAGTGGGTCTAAAGGATTTGTAAACCTGTTGGTCATCTGCATAACCATGGACATTGAAGCCAGTCTTTTTTATGACACTGTAAAGAGACCTAACATAGATATTAAACAAAACTGGACCTAAGACACTTCCCTGTGGTACCCCAAATAAGAGTTCTATTTCTTCTGAGGTGGTTGATCCCAGTCTTATACGTTGTGCCCTGCCAGTTAGAAAAGATTTGAACCATTTTAGCACAGTTCCTCTAAGCTTGATTTCATCATGCAATATTTTCAAAAGTATCTTGTGTGATACAGTATCAAACGCTGCACTTAAGTCCAGCATGAGCTGACCTAGAATCAAAAGCGCAAAGAAGATCGTTTGTTACTTTCAGCAGGATGGTTTCCGTAGAGTGATGCTTCTTGTATGCTGATTGTTCACTTGTGTGCATTCCTTGTGATTCCATATGGCTGTTAAGGCGCTTTAAGACAACTCTTTCCACCAGCTTTCCTAAAAATGAGAGATTTGATATAGGCCGGTAGTTCTTGAAATTATTAGGATCCAGGTTGTGGTCTTTGATGGTTGGAATAATGTCGGCAATCTTAAGGCCATCCATAGAACCATTTTTGAGAGACAGATTGACAAGTTCACATAAGGTGGGATAAAGCACATCAATATTTTCCTGGACAATTGCAGAAGGAAGGAAGTCATTGGGTGCACATTTGATGCCACTGTTTTTTATGATCTCCTTCAGTTCATCAACAGTACAGGGGGCAAACTCACTGAGAAATCCATCATTACATTGAGATTGATCTAGCAAATCAAGTGGCTGTAAGGAAACATTTCCTTGACTAGTATTGAAGTTGTCCATAATACCATTAATCTTATCAACAAAGTAAGCATTGAAGTCTGAGGCTAGGCTACCAATGTCTTCAAAATCTGGCATGGGTGACACACTTTTCCTATCCAGTTCTGTGTTGACAATATTGTATATTGCTTTCACATTACCAGCATTTTGTTTGATCATGTTACCATAGAAACACTTCTTCTTAGTGTTTCGGAGTATTTTAGTGTCCAGTAGAGCATCGTGGTACTGTTCTTCATCATCACTATTTTTGGTCTTTCTCCATGTTCGTTCAAGTTTTCTACAGAGTGCTCTTTGTTTCTTGTACTCAGTGTCAAACCAAGGGGCATGAGGAACATCAGAAATAGTTTTCGTGACCAGAGGTGCATGTACATCTATTATCTTTTGAAGACCACTGAAGAAATCAAGTATACACTTCTTGAATTGGGAACTGTGTTCAAGGATGGTACAAGGATGGTACAAGGAAGTAGTTCTGTGTCATTAGATCATCAATGCGATTATATACGGTAAATACACTTGGGTGTGTAATTACCACATTAATTCCACGAGCTTGAGTGGAATTCATGCAATAAATGCTGAGCTTGCGAGTGCATTTATTGGAGTAATTGCACGAGCTTGCGAGTGCAATTACGATGGTAATTTACACACCCAAGTGTGCATTTACTGTATTATTACCCTGCCATATACGCATCAATCAAAGTAGACGGTTTGAAACTTAAGTAAGCGAACTCAATGTTTTATGAATAATGGGTACACTATTTCATAATTGAAACAGGCGAGAATTTTGGACAAATTTGCCAGTGATTTGTAAAAGTCAGAATCACATCATTATCGTATCGGGGTCAATTCAGCGAATAAGTTCAAAAGTCCAAATGATACTACCGGCGCCCAGCATTGATAAATACTGTATGACGTTGTGTATGTATATGTACTTTACAAAATTTTGTTTTGATCTTTCATTGCCATAAAGAATGAACCATGAAAGTTAACTGTTAAGTACTCAATCGAAAACAAAACAATTCACACCACGAACATTAATAACAACTGACTCGAGAGCTACAATCTTATCCGGATCTCGTATAGAATCTGCCCTTAAAGAAAAACACGATCACATGTGAATGTAGTCAGCTAAATCAAAATGTATGTATGTACTCCTCAGTTGAACAATGATTTTCGTGCCATAATCATTATCTTCATCCCGATCTAAAATAAGTAACGAACACTGACAGATAGAAATGACGGCGCACAGAAATAATGTAGTTGAATTTGATAAAACGGAGCAATGCACCCAATATATGGCGCCACAAGTCTGCGTTATATCTCTAAGACTAGATAAATAAACATTGAAACACGAATGGAGTTATCAATCCCGTCTGGGTGGCGCCATTTAGGTGTATACGATAGTGTTCCTTTATCTTTATCTATTTTATCTTTATCTTGTGTTGCCCTATAATTTCGTTTAGATATATCGTATTTCATAAATTATGCTCATATTTACTTTATCTTGTGCTACCGAATGTGCCATGAAGAATATAACATATATCGTACCGAACATTTTGTGCTCCTTATCGCTATTTCTCTATTTTATCTTGTTTTACAGTATATATACGGTTAAGAATAGATTATATCGAAACGTTTTTAATATGAAAAGTGCGATAAAAGATATCATGGGAGCTTATCATTCTCCTATTTACATCCGCACAGAGATAGCAAATAGGTTAGAATCGTGCGAATGGCCGTTTCAGAAAATTTGTAGTAATTCAACAGTAGTAATTCAACAGTTGGGAATAGTAATTCAACACTTGAATAGTAATTAAACAGTTGAGGTATAGTAATTACACACTTGACAGTAATTCAACTGCTGGGTACGGTGGAATTACATGATTAATATTGCTCAAAAATTCGAAAAGTAATTACACTGCAGGGTAATAATGATTGTAATGAGCTAGTTTCCAAATCACAAGGAAATATTTCCTGTGTGCCGGCGATACCTTTATAAGCAACTTTCGTCGTTGGAGGAGACGAATCTACGTGCCTCGCCTGGCTATATGCGGTGGACGCCCTTGTTTTAAGGATTGTTAATCAAGGAACTGAAGCTCTTGATGCTTAACTTGGCCATTTTTTGTCCAATTTTGGTAAAGGGCCAAAGGAATACATGGTCAGCTCGTCTAGACGAATCAAAAGCAAAATCAGAGCTCTGTCTCCGTCTAGTAAAAAATGGGGCACCTTTTTTTCTCCGAGGCCTCACATGGGCAATGTTGGGCCTTGGACTCAAGGCCACTGTCAAAATGTTGGTACACGTCCACCGTACCGCTCACTGCTTACAACTGCAAGGCTGGGCCACACAGAACTCCGTACATCACAGTTTAAAGAAACGATGTCTCATGTGCGCAGGAAACTACGCTTCTCCATCCCTGAGAACAGCTCTAGCTGCCATCAGAGGATACCGAGGAAAACCCACTCATCGGAGTGATGACATCATCAGAAACGTTAATATTATTCCGCACGAGAGACAATTTTACTAATAGCATACTTATATGAAATGATATATTTCCTTGATATGTTTATGCCAAATTTGTGAATCATAATTACCAAAAGTTTGTTAACTGTTGTCATGACCTACACACCGCACCCTACTCCCAATACTTGCTCGCCATTCCGGCGGCGCATATTTAGTACCATCAATGGTTAGGGAGTCAGGGCACTGCAAGAATTTGTCACCCGCCGTGTGAAATTCCGTGATGCCACCAGCCTTATCAAGGCCACATTAGTCTGTTATCAGCTCTGCTGTCTTTTCATCACTTCACTTCACCAGCTAAAATGCCTTTTAGATTCCGATCAGGATTTTTGGGACACCTTTTTGTTGTATGATTTTTATGTGAATGCTGAGAATGTTTAATTAAGGTGTTAATGAATAGAAGCTTTGCCTCACTTTTGAAGGCAACCGCGGATCGTTTTACCCAAAAAGTGATATAATATATAAGATTGTAGTGAACCACCGAGGTGATTCATTTTGAGCCCATGTTCAGGCGGTGCCATATCGATTGTAAATAATCGTGCACACCACTGTTTACCTGATCTCTGTTCTCAAGCGGTCCAGATGATCCCCAGCAGGGGAGGAGGGGGTGGAGATGGTTCAAGTGGAGGGGTGGTGTGAAGGGTGTCATTGCAGGTGGGGGTGTCTTTGCAGGAGGGGAGTGTCTTTGTGGGTGGGAAGTGTCTTTGTGGGTAGGGAGTGTCTTTGCGGGTTGGGAGTGTCTTTGTGATGATGGGTTATAGAGGATGAGGATGTCCTCTGGCAGCCATACTGCTACACCTGATCATGTAGCAGATGGGGCTGTAGAGGTCACAATGAGGACGTTCAGTAAACATGGTTGGTAGGGTGGACATGGTTGAGTTGGTATGTGTTAGTAACAATGAGATCAACTGTCAACCCAATGGGGCAGGTATGGGGGAGCACCAAAAGGTGGACATGGCCTGGCTAAGGTGTCTAGCATAGGTTGCACGTCAGGATAAGGGCACGTATGCCAGAATCCTTCCTAACCCCAGGGCTGAGCTGATGAGGGAGTCGTGGTGACTGGACTGGTTAATGGAGAATAGACAGGCAAGACATGTGTGTGTGTGATTGGACTTTGAAGTTGACTTTGGTTGAAGTTGGCTTTGGCTGGCATGATGTGCATGCTATACCAGTGTAGGATGTTGGGAGAAAACAGAAGTCCACCGTGGCTCAATGAACATGAACGATGTGGATGTGCTCAAAACAGAAAACCTTGAGACTGGGTGCTCGTTCGAGAAGAATTGCCCCATAAGTCCCTGTCCTTAACCAAAGATTCACCGTCGGCCGCCGTTATGGGGAACTTTGGCAGGTTTTCTTTCATGCACCACTGTGATGACGTCTGTTGGTAATATGCTCCTACAACACTCAACACACCCGAACCGCACCGGCCCGGCAACGCAGCGCAGGGACCCCGGACCCGCCCGGGACAGCAACCAAACCGCCCCGCCCCAAAACACCAGTTACACCAGGTGCGCCTCAACACCCCATGCACCAGAAATTTCAAGCCAGGAGGGGCCAGCCAATGCCCCAGCCACGCCCAAGGCCCCGAGCCACCAAGCAAAGCCAACACACCCCGGTACATCAAGCATTGCAGTCACATGCTAGTCCCTTGTCTACAACAGGATCAGCATGCGATTTGTGGTCTCTCATTTGCTGGAAACATGCTGGTTAGCTCAATAATCAAGCCGGTTGCGCGCGCCGGGCCCGGCGCGCGCAACCGGCTTGATTATTGAGCGCGCGTACGTACGTGCTACCCTTAGCTTATGCTGAAATGATCCCACATCGATAAAATGTCACCGCGCGTTACGCAAAGTTGAGAAAAATTTGCCACAATTGTCCATTTTCCACGTCGACAGTTTCTGTTATCCAAATGCGCCAGTAATTGATTTAATCGGACGAAAAAGCCATGAAAGATGAAAATACCTTGTTGTCACCGCCACTGACTGCTAGGATGTCTCCCATGACTGACCAGCTGAGGTGCCAGACAACGTCGTCAAATGTGTGCATAGTTCGCTGCAATGGTACACGAATAAGTAATTCACGAATTCATAAGTAATGCATAAGTGCAACAGCATTTTTCAAAAAATTACATAGTTTGCGCTTGAGATTAAATTAGTATTTGATATGTAACATGATATGACATGTTTTGATTGTAATTTCTCGAACTTCCGTTGCTAAAACATAATAACTCAGGCTAATCCAGCTAATGTGATTGCTGCCCATACCTTGCTATCCCACGCCGCCTTGTCAAGGTCCTTGCACTGCCAGATAATGACTTTACCATCGTGACAACAGCTGGCAATGGTGTTGGTGGTGAACCCCGTATCAGGGGCCCAGGCTACGTCACGGACCCAGTTAGTGTGACCTTCCAGTTGGGCTTCCAACTCCCAAACACCCTTGTCGTCACTGAGAAATGGGTGTTATGAGTATGAGATGGTTAACATTGGTCCATCAGGCAGTGAATGGTATACGATCAACCGAATAGCTCTGCTATAATGGACAAAATGCTGGATGAAAACCGTGTCAGAATTAAATTGGGAATAACTTCATCAAATCAAACGATCTCATGCCGTCAACCGATTGAGAGCTAAGTTTCCATGCTTTTCAGTGTACCCTCAATACCTGAATTTCCAGATCTTTACCAGATTGTCACCTCCTCCGGAGGCAAACCTCTTGCTAACCACGTCGTATCCTTTGTTACTCGGCTGTCAAGGGTTTATTGATCATTTTATCACTGTCTAAACGAATATCGAGGAAATTTAAAGCAGTAAAGTATGACCAAAGAGCTAGAAACATACGGAAACTTTATCAAGCAATTATAAATGCCTTTGTACATTGACCATTGAATTTTTTGCGCTGTACCATGTACATTGTATAACTCACATCGTGTAGTACCGGAGGGGTGCGAGGGTGCTAGGTGACTGCATTCACTCCTGTCTGAAGCGAATATAACCATATTAACACGCACATAGCTCAGAAAACACAGGTTATACGCGCGAACCAAAACCACATCATTTACTAGCAAGCGACATAATATGATCTAACAAACAGTCTAACTTACAGCACCCAGAAACTCACATGGTGAGCGTTAGGGATGATCTGATTAGAGAACTTGTCCTCCCCAGAGCCGTGTAGCACACTGATATTCCCATCACTGGACCCACAGGCCAGGTAGAGGCCGGTGTCGGGCGGGGCCCACTGGATCGAGTTGACAGAACTCAGGTGCACTTCGTGCGTGTAGAACTTCTCCCATTGGCCCCGGTCAGTCTCCCTCCATAGGATTACCTGGATTAATAACATAATGATGACATTACGTGATTAATAAGGAGCGTGGGTTAAAGCTCTTTACCACTGAGGATCAGGGTGGTATAGCTCCTGTGATTCGAGATTAATCTCTTGGGGGGGGGGGGGGGCAACGCCCGGTTTTGTCCCGTTTTGTCCCGTTATGCCCCTTGCTCATAAAAATTTTCGAACGGGACATTTTTTTGAGCGGGACAAGGCGGGACAAAACGGGACAAAGTGTACCAAAACGGGACATTTGGACTGAAAAATTTGAAAATTTACGAATTTTTATTTGATCAGTTTCAAAAACATTCTGGAATAAAGGTTGCCACCTGTACTATAGTACCATATCATAGTTTAAAGTTTTAAAGGCTACATCCTACCAATGACTGCTTGATTCTATGTGTTTATCTATAAGACTCAAGGAACATCATCAATGTTAGCTATTTCATAAAGAGTTCAAGGGAAATGTCCACATTTATCCATAGGATACAGAAAATTATACTGTACAATCGGCTGAGTAAACCACACGCCTGGGTTTGTGAAAGGTCTCAACCCTTTGCACAGTTGTCAGTGTTGGGAATCGAACCAGCAACCTTTCGATTACAAAGCACAATGCTCTCCCAACTGAGCTACCTGGCCTTGAATCGCATCGAATCGACGAATTGAATCGTCCTTTAGGACTTTAGGAGTCAATCGTTCAATTTGACCTATCGAATCAGCCACTCTATTTGACCATTAGCTCATTCAAATCCGCCACTGACTCGGCTACACGATTATAAATTAGATTACTTGATTCTGCAGAGCTTTCACTAAGCCACTTGATTCCGCTGCTCAATCCAGCAACTCTCCCATATTAGGGTTTCCATCTAGATATTATCTAGATAAGATTATCTAGACAATTTGCAAAAAATCGTTATCTATTTATCTAGATAATTTGTACTAGATATCTAGATAAATTTCATATCCCTTTTGCCATGAAATTTCAGCTAAAATCGCCATTTTCCTGAATTTCTTCCAATAATTGTAGGATTTCAAATTTTCCAAAAATTTCTGATCTGTTCATTTTCATACCCGTTTCGGAGATCTTAGGTAGTAAGACAATTTATGGCTATGCATAGGACTTGGGCAACTCATTTCATGATTCTATATGGACATATAGTTCAATGTTTAGGGCTCTCAGGTTCATGGGCAGGCTGTTTGGCTTCAAGTACTATCTGTTTTACTGATGATTTGACCTTTGTTAAACTGATATGAATAGCTACAAAATTAGAAGGCGTTGTTCAAAGTATCTTATCACATCTTACAAATCGTCATTTGCCACTTTAACAGTTTAACGAAAGTTAAATACCTACCTACTCGTAACACTCGCTATTCTGCTTCCAATTTATGTCAAATTATTGACGCCCTTTGACGAAAAGTAGGCTGTAAATAGGTACGAAAGTAGCCTCCAGCTATGGCAAAGTGATTGCTTATTTGAAAGTAACCTACAAAACGGTCAATATTAATGCATTCAGCTCAAAGTCAAAGGAACTGTCAACTTTGGTTTGTTATGATGATTTAATGCGAGGGAATTTGATTCCTTATTTTTTTATTCAGTTATTCTCAATTTTACCAGCATCCCAGCAGCTCCGAGGCCATCATCATGAAATTTACTTTATTTCCACATTTATTGACTCTTTTCCGATGAATAATGCAGTATTAATAGCAACTAATTGGTAGATAGTGTTGTTACTTTATGATGGGAGAATCTATGGGTGATAACTGATTTCAACTCAATCAAAAATGAAGCAATGAATGTCTGAACTCTATTCAAAATCTAATATCCTCATGAACTTTGGTGGCCATTAATATCATCCATTTCAATAACCGACAGCTGGTTATAGTATGATGTTCCACTGCAAAGTCGTGCATTTCTAACGTTGAAAATTGTGTCAAATTTGGATAAATTTCGGAGTCAAAAATTATCTAGTTTATCTAGATAATCTAGATAATGGCGAAAAAATTATCTATTTATCTAGATAAAAGATTTCAAGTAGATAATGGAAACCCTATCCCATATGTCTCGGCTACTCGAATCGATGTCCAATGACTCGAATTGGCCACAAAAATCGAACACTTGAGGGGCCTCTCTTATAAACTTCTCAATTTAATGACCTGGCTTGACCATCCATTCAAATCCATCGCTCGACTTGGTCACTCGATTTGGACACTTGTACTTGACCTCTAATTTTGGTTGCTCTGTTTTGGGTTTGATTAATCTACTTAAGTATTCTTAGCCACTCCGCCTGTCAAATTGACCTATGAACTCGACCTATAATCTCGCTAACTCGGCTTGGTCGTTATTCGAGACCACTTGATACTACTGATCGACTTAGCCACTCAATTTGGCCACTATTTGACTTCGAAGATTCAACGACAACTCAATTTGCGGACACTCTTCTTGAATAGTTGACACGAATACTGGTTGTTCTTAATTCGGTCACTTGACCCTACCTATCGACTCTATCAGTATCACTCAGCTTGGCCTCTCGATTCGGCCACTCTACTTGACTACTCGACACGACAAATCGATTTCACTATTCAGTTTGACCATTTGACTCCAGTAACTCAGTAACCACCTCCCAATTCTATCACCCAGCTTGGCCACTCAATTTGGCCACTCTACTTGACTACTCGACATGGATGTACTGGATTTGACTTCTCAATTCGGCTACTTGACCCTACCTCTCGAGTCTCGACTCTATCAGTATCACTCGACTTGTCCATTTGATTTGGCCACTCTACTTGACTTATCGATTTGAATACATGATTTTATTAAATACTCAATTCTACCACCTGACTCCACTTTTCGACTCAATCACTTGGCTTGGTCACTCAATTCGGCCATTCTATTTGACAACTCGACATGATTTCTCGATTTGACTGTTCAATTTGACCACTTGACTCTACCTCTCCGCTCGGCCACTCCTATTGACAACTCGACACAACTGCTCTAATTGACACTCAGATCGGCCATTATACCTACTTGTCTACTAGATTTGAATACTCAATTTGACTGTTCAATTTGACTGTTCAATTTGACCACTTGACTCTACCTCTCCGCTCGGCCACTCCACTTGACAACTCGACACAACTGCTCAAATTGACTAAACAATTCTACCACCAGATTCTTTATCACTCGGTAAATCGAGCGATCCGTCGAGGCCAGTATCACGCCAGTATCGCGCCAGTATCAGGCCAGTACCACGCCAGTATCACGCCAGTATCGCGCCAGTATCAGGCCTACCTCACACCGTTATCGCGCCAGTAGCACGCCAGTAGCGCGCCAGTAGCACGCCAGTATCTCGTCAGTAGCACGCCATTATCACGCCAGTATCGCGCCAGTCGAACCTAACTTTAAGGTAAATTGAGCGATCCGTCGAGGCCAGTAGCACGCCAGTAGCGCGCCATTAGCACGCCAGTAGCGCTAGTAGCACGCCAGTATCACGCCAGTAGCACGCCATTATCACGCCAGTATCGCGCCAGTCGAACCTAACTTTAAGCCAGGACGCCAGTAACACGCCAGTATATGATCTGATTCTGGCGTGCTACTGGCGTCCTGGCTTAAAGTAAGTGTCGACTGGCGTGATACTGGCGTGCTACTGGCGCGCTACTGGCGTGCTACTGGCGCGCTACTGGCGTGATACTGGCGCGATAACGGCGTGAGGTAGGCCTGATACTGGCGCAAACTGACGATTTGGCGGTTGGCCAGTGACCACTGTATTTGACTTGTCAACACGACTACTTTATTTGACTACTCAATTTGACCACATCACTCAGTCACTAAATATGGCCACTCAACACTGGTTTCAATTGGGCACTTGGCTCGGCCATTCAACTCTGCTTCTTGGCTTGCCCACTCGACTCATCCTTCAACGACTTGTTATTTGACTCAGCCACAAGAATTAAACCCTCGTCTTGGCCACTCGATTCAAGAGCATGGGACTACACGGCCCGGCCCGGGGATTTTGGCTCTCATGGGGATAAAAATTTGAGGCCTTCATGGAGAAACATTGAAATGGAAAGTTATGACGAAAGTGAAAGTCGATTTAAAGCGCTAATTGAGATATTAGTATTGGTTTGCCCATCAATTTTGACCTATTATTGATGGGCAAAACAAGTTTGAAGCTCATATCTCCAAACAAAATAGCCATCTAGCAAAATTAAGCCGCGAGAAATGAAAATTTACCTGTAAATTTTGACCCCCTTAGAAAAATCTAGCATTGCCCTTGGCCCCCACTAGCTCATAAAAGTATGTATGTAGTGGCAACTGGCATGTTCGACGGCTTCATTTGGCAATTCGATTTAATACTTTAATACTCTGCTTGACCACTCTTTTTAATCACTCTAGTCAAAGTTTCGACCCAACCTATCAATTCGCCCACTCAGCTGGACCGTCCTACAAGATATCGTCCTACAGGATATCACTAAACTCAGTCACTCGATTTCATCATTCTGCTCAACCAGTTGACTCAGCCAATCGACTAAATTGCCCAATTAGGCCACTCGACTTCATAAGTTCTTCATAAATTAGAGTTTGGTGTCTTCAATTAATGTCCTCAGCCACTCAATCATATAATTTTGCACAACAATTTGACTAAGCCAATCGACTGAATTGCTCAATTCGGCCACTCGACTTCATAAGAACTTCAAAAATTAGAGCTTTTTGTCTTGAATTAATGTCCTAGCAGAACTTTTGCCAATAACTTCGGGTTTTAGGAACCATAAACTACTTGTAGATTTCAGGAAAATTTATATGCCAGGCCCCATCAGGCAGAAAATCACGAGAATTCAAAAAGTGGTAATCTGGTCATTTGCCTAGAGGCGAGAAAAAATCCAATTTTGACCAATGGCTGTTAGTGTTAGACCCTGGTCTTAAAAGCGGATCAGTTAGGTTTCTGGCCCTAACTTTTAGGAAGGCTTGGTAAACCCATTTGTAAATTTGTGGCTGGATAGGATCTTGACCTTGAGTAGTGATAGCTGATGTATCACCCATACTTTATATTACTTGGCTCCAACCTTCACCGACCATGATAATCTGATTGTTATCATATTATCTAATCCTTATCTGGGGCCTGGAGCTTTTTCGGCTTCATTGGCTATTTCATACCCGCTAACAGGTCTGGCCGTGACGTAACATGCTTGACCCCGAATCTATGACTGCACGCTATTGACAATTGACATGTTTTTGTGCTGCTTTGATATGACATGATCCAATCACCATTATACCAGGCCCCTTCCATGCTCTTTTTAATAACACCATAGAATCACAATGAAGATATGCAGTAAAGCTCTCCATTATTCCATTTGTACTACTTGCAGCATATTCTCGGCTTTGCCTCGACCATGTAATTGTAAGTTGTAATATTATATATGGTCACGACTTCTGGGCTCAATTTAATTCATATCATGAAATTCGTTCAAGATGTTATGTCCAGAACTAGGTATATATCGTTTCAGAAAGATGGAAAATGATGTTTGTTTGAATTTTTATAAGCTATTTTGGGACTACAATATATGCATTTTATATGCATTTTCTCAATATAATTGTTCCACTGCGGTTTCAATCAATGGTCACTCTGACTGTGTCAATCAATAAAATGGCCTATGACCAGTTTTAGTTTTCAGAAAAGTTTCGACAAGAAAAATGTCCCTCTTTGTCCCGTTTTGTACCGTTATGTCCCACTTTTGTCCCGTGCTCATTAAAATTTTCAAACGGGACATTTTTTGGAGCGGGACAAAACGGGACAAAGTGGGACATAAGCGGGCGTTGGCCCCTCCCCCCAATCTTTTTAGCGGTATATGGCATATGAATTTTACTGAGGTTAATATTCCCTCAACTGTTCTACTAGTGATAGAGGGTACGACCTGGTTGAGATAAATCCACAGTATACGAATTGCGCTATAAGCTGCGATCAAGGAATAAGAAGACATACTGACATATCAGTGCCATACTGCCATATGGCATATTACTACTTACATTGAATATCTTGAAGATCACCCACCTTTTTGTCATAGGAACACGACGCTAATGCATTACCATACATCGGATGCATCCACGAGATCTGCCAAACTGGTCCATCATGCCTGTAAATGTGCATCTTGTAGTGACAGGCAGAAAATGGGTTATGTAGGGTTATGTAGGGCTATGGGTAAGAAACTCAACAGGGCTGAATAGTGAACGTGATCATCTGCTATTTAGTTGCTCATTTCGACCCAAAAATTGAACTAGGGTGTCACTAAAATGCTATTATGTTATTATTAAGCTGAATTAAAACTGAGGTCAAGAAACTGTAACTTTCAACTTGCCAAATGAAATAAAAAAGCTTTCCTGTAATAAGTAGAGAGTTTCGAGGTTTTGAAGACAACTATAAAAGAATAAATTGAGGAAGTTACATATTTGCTTAATTCTCTAATTACCCTATCAATGTAGCAATTAGACGATGTTGGTTTTTGTCAACTTCAAATATTCTGACAGATCTATCTGATGAACATGTTGCCAGCCGGTGTCCATAAATGTCCATCTGTGCATCATGCTGAAAATATTAAAAGACCAGTTATAAATTAGAATCAAATAGCAATCTCATACAAACAATGGTTAAATAGTGCCAACTTGGATAACCAAGTTTGTTTTCTACTCACATGTTGACATGTTGTAGCCCTACATTCTAGATTCGGTCATCAAAATTTTTCTGTGAAATTCATTGTTGTCATATTCCTCCTCAAGTCTCCCATTGAGTTGTATTTTGATATATTGATCAAATAAACAGGTTAAACTGAAACGCTTACAACACAGCATATTAGGTGTACTTACAATCATGTTCTCATGTTGAGTCTCTACTTTTCCTATGACAGTAGCCATTGGGTCACTCAAAACAATTAACAGTCAGTTTTAAACTTATAAAGATACTAGCAAGCCCGTTGGGCCTGCAAATACACAGCTCACTCGGCGCTGCTATGCAGCACCTCGTTCGCAGATTGAAACATTGCAACTCAAATTTATTGAATACTTCTTACCGCATCCAAAAATTCCAATCAAGACAAAAGATACGGAGCAACGAAATTAAAACAGCATTAAACAGATATGAATGTGCGAAGGACCAAATAATAAGCTCTGGAAAATTTTATGAAGGAGCAAAATTTACAGTTGGTTACTTTTAGTAATGCTGGATCGTGCAAGTTTTGATTATTGTTTTTTTGCTGATAGACGTGATTGATTGCTCCTATCGAGCATAATGAGGACAACAACATGACTACTCTGCGAATCAATCTCAAAGATCTATTTGACTCACCAAATTTGCCTGATTACGAACAGCCTGCAGTCAATGGAACTACATCTCTTGCATACAACTAGGCTTTCCAGTCCGATAATCGAAACCGATAATTATCTCCGATAATTCGTCAAAATAAATTATCGGTTTATCTAGATAAAAATTATTTTTATCTAGATAAAATAGCAAAATAGCTGGCGTTGAAAAGTGCTTGTAAAATTGGACTGGTTTCAACTTTCACCAGTCTGAAGGATCACTGCCACCGTCATGTCACTGGTACCTTTCTTACCAATCACCAACACCAGTCTGACATACCACAGACACCTATTTGATGTATAGTTGAAACTATCCTGATGTATCACTGACACTTGTTTAATGGATAACTGATACCGACACAAATCTGGCACCAGTGACACTATTCTGTCGTGTCACAGACACACATCAGATATTTAACATTGGCCAGACGTATTACAGACACTAAAAATCTGCTATAGATGACTGAAACCAGTCTGCAGTATCACTGACACCAGTCTGCCGTATCACTGACACCAGTCTGCCGTTTCACTGACACCAGTCTGCCGTATCACTGACACCAGTCTGCCGTATCACTGACACCAGTCTGCCGTATCACTGACACCAGTCTGCCGTATCACTGACACCAGTCTGACTTATCACTGACACCAGTCTTCCGTATCACTGACACCAGTCTGGCAGTGTGACTTATCACTGACACAAGTCTGCCGTATACTGACACCAATCTGATGCATGATTGATACCTTTCGGGCGCATCTCTGACTTAGTCTGCTGTATAGTATTTCTAATACCGTTCTGACGGATAAATTGCATCAGTCTAACACTGACAAATCAATGATATCAACCTGAATGAACTCTGATACCACCACTATAACGTATCATTGACAATTTTTGGACATAGTGTTATCAATAACAACAGTCTCATTTTTCACTAACACCAGTCGGGTGTATCAACAATCACCATGAAATCAGACTGACGTATATTTAGCGAAAGTAACCAGATTGACAGTGGCAAAAAAGTTTTTAAAAACTGATAGATTTTATCTAGATAAAAATTTTATCTAGATAAAACCGAAATAATTATCGGTTTATCTAGATAAAAAATTTGTTACCGATAATGGAAAGCCTACATACAACGGAGTTCCATTCACAAAATTTGCCAAGCTAATCAACGATTCATACGAGTCCACGAAGTACTGGGCAAATAACATTTTCCAGTTGCCATCAGGAACAAATTCGAAGAAGTTCATCAATTTGCTGAATTTTTGGCTCGAGCAATTTAACTATGATACGGAATTCAGTGATGTTGCAATGAAAGTTGTTATGACACTTCCAAATCTATTGCTTCAGAAACCATCAAAAACCAGTAAAAGATCTGAACTCTCGAAGGCTCTTGAAAAGCGTCTCAAGCTGTGGGATGAAGGGCAGTTTGAAGCCATATTGAGAGAAATTAGGGGTATACAGAAGAAATTGATGGCCTGTAAGAGGAGTGATGTGTCAGCTTCACAGCTATTTGTCCATTTCATCTTGCAAGGTAAGATAACAGCGACCAACAGACTGCTTGAAAACCAGAACCAAGGAGGTGTATTACCTTTATCCTCGTCTGTCATAGAGAAGTTGAAGGAGAAACATCCACATTCTGCATCAGCACTCAAGGAAACACTTCTTCATGGGCCGATCAATGATGTGCCAGTTTCATATTTCAATGAAATTGATGAGAGGACGGTGGAAAAGGCGATCAAACAGACTCGAGGTGCAGCTGGACCATCCAATATGAGCGGACAATTCTTTCAATCTTTTTGTCATAACAGTTTTAAGACCGAAGGACAGTTATTCAGAGAATCTATAGCCAGATTATCAAGGAAAATGGCCACAGAAATATTAAACCCAGAAACACTGGATAGTTTCACGGCTTGTAAGCTGATCCCCCTTGATAAGAATCCTGGAATATGACTGATTGGCATTGGTGAGCTCCTGCGACATGTTGTGGGCAAAACCATCAGCTGGGCAATTAAAACGGATGCAATGGAAGCGGCCGGACCCCTGCAAGTGGCAGCAGGGATTAACAGTGGTGCTGAAGGAGCTATTCATGCAATGAGAGAAATGTTCAGTGAAGACGGTTCTGAAGCTGTCATTTTAATCAATGCTGAAAATGCTTTCAAATCAATGAACCGCAGTGTAGCTTTACATAATATCCAAATCATTTGCCCTGAGGTGGCATAATACTTAATCAACACATACAGAATTCCACCTCGTCTTATCATCAAAGGGGATAAAAACAAGGGGGAAGAGATACAAAGCTTTCAAGGAACTACTCAGGGTGATAACTTGGGAATTATATTCTATTGTCTTGGTATTCTTCCTGTCGTTCACACCCTCTCTGGCATAATACAAGAGCGGAGGTTACAGTGTAGCCAAGTTTGGCTTGCCGATGATGGCACTGCTGTTGGTACAGTGGAAGGTATTAAGCAATGGTTTGATGAGCTAGTTTTTCTGGGTAAACACTATGGATACCATGTTAATCAGGAAAAGTGCTGGATCATAGTGAAGCATGTGCATGATCTCAGCCGAGCTAAGACAGTGTTCAGTGACACTAATGTGAAATTCACTACCGAGGGAAAGCGGCACCTAGGCGCCTGCCTCGGGTCAGAGGAGTTCAAAGATGAATACTGCAAAGATTTAGTCTCAAAATGGGCAAAAAAGGTTGAAAAGTTGTCTGAAATAGCTAAATTTCATCCTCACTCTGTATATAGTGGCTATATACATGGTTATCAACACAAATATACATATTTTCTCTGAACAATCCCTGGTATCGAGCGATACCTAAAACCACTTGATGATCTTTTAACATTTGTGTTTATTCCAACTCTTTTTGGGAGCTCTATTACAGATATTGAGCGTAAACTAATTTCACTTCCAACACCACTTGGGGGTCTCGATATTCACATTCTTCAGGAGCGAGCCGGCCGGGATTCTGAAACATCAACTCAAATTACAAGAAAACTAGTTGATGTGATAAAATCTCAGTCCCATAATATTCCTGACGATAATAAATCGTCTATTGAGCATTTGAAGGGTGAAAATGAGATGAAGATATAAAAAAGATTTAAAGAAATATGTTTCACCTCAGTTCAATCATGCAATTGACCTTTTGTCAGACAAGGGTGCTTCGAGCTGGTTAAATGCAATTCCTTAAAAGATCAGGGTTTGGTGTTGAACAAGACAGAATTCTCCGATGCTTTGAATATACGTTACTTTCAGGAGATCCGAGGGTTGCCATCAAAGTGTCCATGTGGATCTACATTCAATATCACTCACACACTCAATTGTAAAAAAGGAGGGTTTGTACATATGCGTCATGGTAATATTCGAGATGTATCAGCTAAACTACTTTCTCGAGTTGTCCATGATGTAGAAACTGAGCCAGCCCTTCTCCCTCTTGATGGCAAAGAAACAACTGGAAACAAAACAATATGAAATAAAGTTTTTTTGATTAACACATCAACAATGTTTTCATGAATCAACTGCCATCTAACTTCCACTGTTAACTGGATCTTCCAGCCTCTAATGAGATAATGAAAATTAAGAATATATCTAGGCAACAAAACCTGCAATAATGAAAAGGAGTGTTAACCAGAGTATTTAAAAACCAGGGCCAAAAGCAGAATACAATTTCTGAAAAGTGCGAAAACTTAAGTGGTACCAGTTTTAAATGCTAAATTATACAATTATTAATCACAAAAAGTTGGTACCTTTTTGAAATGATGCGAAAAATCACAAACTAAACAAAAATGTACCAATCTGAAAAGGTTTCAAAAATCACAAATAAAATTAATTTGATTTTAAAAACATCCGAATTCATTAAACAAGATGTTCGTTAAATGTTAATTGGGAACTGATTTTGCTGAACAGTGAACACGTTAATATCACTATGTGCATTGTGCGTAGCGCGCATTCCCTGGTTTCCAAGGAAGCCCGAGAAGTGTTAATACATACACGCGCAGCGCATACCAGTTTCTTGCCCTAACCAGGACCCTGGTTACGCGCACGGAGTGCGCGGCGCGGCAAGCGCTAAACCAGGGCCCTATTTCTCACCAACAGTTGTTCAATTTGACAGATCGATTTGAACCGTCAATTTAGTCAAAACGACCATCCAGGAAAATGGCGCCGCGCGCTACGTTCATAGTATTTTCTCAGCTTACATCCTCATAAATTGGCCAATTATGTTAGTATTGGATAGGTGGTTTGGCCGGGAAACCAGTTTCCCTGACCAGGGGTGCAATTTCCTAAGCCCGCATAGGTGTGTGTACGCGCGCGGCGCTTCCCTGCGGAAGCGCTCTTCTGAGGAAGCGCGCCGCGCGACGATAACAGCCAGGGATATACGTGTTTAGCAACAACAGGCAGTACCCTTTTCTGTGCGGCGCGACGCGGACGTCGTTCCTCCAGATCCTCCTCAGGCGTGAGAGCTGCACGCGTGTAAGCACATGGTTAAGTGAAGTGTAGTCGACACGTAACGACACTCCCATTTTTGCGAAGCTTTTTACTTAACGTGTGTTTCTGGCCATTTTCCGTTTTTGCAATATTGCCGCGCGCATGAAAACTGTCCATTTTCAGTGGACATGCAACAGTCATTGCATTATGCCAATTAATGTATGTACTGTGTTTATTAAAACTATTGCTATTTCAGTATTTCGACTGGCTGAGTATAGTGAATGGTCCCGCACAAATGATTTAATGATATGATATTGATGACAATTGTTTTGTTGTCTATCGTTGATACATGACAGACCCTTCCGAGCGATCAGCGGGTCAAACATCGTCTGACAATTGTTTAAGACACAAATTTTCAATCTGCATTAAATTGCAAGTGGCTTATGATTTTGCCAATAACTGCAATCGACTTAATTTTTAGAAATATACTACCTGATTTTGCCTACAATGTACAATTATAAGGCACCTGCATCGTTACGCGTCGATCAAATGAACTGATCAAATGAAAATGGCACACAATCACGCTTGCTTGCTTTTTTGCGCGGATGTCTTCATAAAAGTGTATTGTGTGCGTTTTTCATTTGATCAATCCATTTGATCGACGAGGAACGATGAAACCACCTAACAGTACTACTACTAGAAGGGGGATGGACCTGCAAGGGCCCAGGCGGCGCCCAGAAGAGGAAGCTGCTGGCCGAGACAAGCGCTTCCGAGCTCCCAGGTGCCTGGATGGGACGAGAGTCCCGTTCCTCCCCGTTGCCATCCTGTCAGAACAGAATGGCGTTCCCGACCCAGTGGCGGGGTCGAGCCCCTCCTTCTGTGGCCGGAGCGAGGGATGCCTCCGCTACATCCTCTGGGGATGGCTTGAGTGTATCCCTGTTACTGAAGGCTCAGTCCAGTGAGGGACAGAGCCTTAAGTAGTTGCAGAATCATCGCATACTCTCTTAGGTACCAGGCAACCAGTCCTGTGGGCGTAGCTGATTAGGGTGTTTCATAATTTCCCAACTAGAGAACTGTATATTGTTCGGGGTCAAAAGCTATCCTTTAGGACATTAAAAATTGACAGAAAAAAATTTTCAGACGAAAAATAATTTTGTGCACAGGCCACAGCCACCTGTAAAATCATGATTTTCGGTAAAATGTTGCCCATCTTTTTTGCTTAGTTACATATTTCTAAGCTTTCCCATCGTGTTCCTCTGGCCCAGAAAATGGGGCGAATTTTTGACCCTCCTTCAGAAGCTGAGTTACCGACTTTCATATGCCCATATATGGGCATACGCGAGCAAAACCAGGCGATGCCCATGTATGGGCATATGGTGATAACTCAGCTTCTGAAAGTCATAGGTCAAAAATTTTCGGACCTATACCCCCATTTTCTGGGCTGAGGAACACGATGAGAAGGCTTAGAAATATGTAACTCAAACAGGAAAAGAGATGGGCAACATTTTATCAAAAATCATGATTTTAACAGGTAAAAATAGCTGTGGCCTGTGCACGTGCTTAAAATTATTTTTTCCGTCTGAAACTTTTTTCTGCCAATTTTGAATGTCCTAAAGGATAGCTTTTGACCCCGAACAATATGCAGTTCTCTAGTTGGGAAATTATGAAACGCCCTAGTAGCTGATGATCCAGTTGAGTTTGAACCTGTCCACGATGCCGGTACCTGCACAGTAGTAGGTGTCGAAGTACTCGGCCCTAATACTGCCTAGGGAGGGGCATTTCCCCAGGAAGTGCGATACCGTTTCATCTTCGCTTTCGCAAAGGGGACAGGTTGCAGGGACAGCGGGGTTCAGTTTCTTGAGGTGGTAGTTTAGGACTGTGTGGCCTGTCAGGAGTTGAGTAGCCACTCTCAGATCCTTCCTACCCATGCTGGATAGCTCCTTTGCAAATTTGTCCCTCCACATCATGTTGAACATTCTGGGAGGATCAGCTTTGTAGGAGCTTATCCAGTCCTCTTTGGTCTTCCTCCTCATTGCCGCGAAACATACCCCACGCGGTATGGGGAGTAAGACCCTGGATGCGCTGTCATTTGAGTTGGTCGCCCCAGCTTTTGCTGTCTGGTTGGCCAGCTTGTTGCCCTCGTACCCACTGTGAGCTGGAATCCAACTAAGTGTGACCTCGTTGGTGTTTCCAAGTGAGTTGAGGGAGTTTGATGCCCGAAGTGGCACCTTGCTCTTGATAATCGTAGCATTTATCGCCTGAATAGCCGATTTGCTATCACAATTTATCAAGATTTTGGTGTTACTCAGAGCATGTTCCTGCAGTATCTCCGCGGTTTTAGCAACAGCAAAGACTTCTGCTTGAAACACCGTACTGTGTAGCCCAAGATGGAAGGATTCGCAGCAGTCCAAGTGGCTCCAGGATGGTCCACCTTTGATCACTACTCCTGCTCCCGTGTGGTCGTTGATTTTAGAACTGTCCGTATAGCAAACAACATCAAAGTCCTCACCCTGATCAGTGACACCGCCGATCAGCGCTGATCAGCGCCGATGGAAAAAATTTAAAATTTCATCGGCGGTCGTCGGCGCTGATCAGCGCCGAGCTGATCAGCGCTGATCAGCGCCTACCAAAACACCTGCATAGGAGCTTTAGAAAACTCCATCGGCGCTGATCAGCGCTGATCAGCGCCGATCAGCGCTGATCAGCTCCGATCATTATAAACTTACTAAATTCGCATTGATATGGACATGTGGGTATGTTTCCCTTAAAAATATAATTCCGGCTGGCCCTGGGAAACGTTTAATGGCAAATCCTTGCACCTAGGCTATCACAACATCAACAACCATGTCAATAGTCAACAACAACATTAAATATTGTAAACAACTACAGACCCGTAGCGCCGGGTCGATTATATACTCCAGTAGCCCAGGCAAAGTCAGTATGCAACATTCGAGTGGACAAAGTTGCTCAACGGTTTTTGGTACTTCCAACTGTGCTTTATCGAAAAAATTCACTGCCCTTCCGTGAATCGACGTCATGAGGGGTGCTACGGCCACGCCCATTTTTCGCATGTTTAAATGGCTGTAACTCCGGTTCCTTTTGGAGTTGGGAGCAAACGTTCCACCTTAAATTTTAAGGCTTAAAATGACCGCATTGGACACATTATGCCAGGCGGATGATGGTTTTGAAGCCCTCAGACCTTTCGTTTTCGAGTTACAGCCAACAAACTGATTTTTTCGTCACCCGCGAGCCAACGCAAGGTAAAAATCGTAACTTTCGTTCCTTTTGGAGTTCAGCATGAAACAACCAGGTTAAAATGACCGTTATCATCCAATGTTGGGGGAAGATGATGGTTTTGAAGCCTTACGACGTCTTCTATTTTGTAGAAAGTGCACAAAAATAGGGATTTAAAAGCAGTTACAAAGCCATCGGACCTTATCGAAACTAAATCATTTTTTCTCCACATACTCCAGGATGTAAGCAACGGTTACTAGCCCTTCAGATCATGTAGAATCGATGTAGCTTTATCATGACATCTGATCTTGATGGTGATCTTGAAGTCCATATTAACCACGCCCTTTTTAAGATCACACGCAGGCTTGATATTTCATAACTTAGCTCAGGAAGGTTATAGGACGTAGAGACTTTGTTTTGGACACCAACAAAGCGCAAAGGCCATGTTTGTATACAACTTGTTCCTTAGTATATGCTTTAAAATGCTTAGGGAAGAGATTTTACGGGCGAAGAACTGATTTTCGGGGCACCAGCAGGACATAGCAGAGTAGATTTTTGTAAATTGGCCCAGGAAAGTCATTGACACTTCGTTTTGGGTGCAAATGAATTGTAATAGCCATGTTTATGTACAACTTGTTAAATGTTAATAAACATTATATTACACCCTAAAATGTTCAGCAAGAGAGTTATTGGCTAAAAAACTGATATTTCGATTGGTGTCCACAGGGCAAAGTGGAGGCGATTATTGTACTGTACCTTAGCCCAGGGAGATCATAGAGACTTCGCGTTGGGCGCACTGCACAAATGGAGTGCAATGGTCATGTTTATTCTTTTATCAAAACTTGCTCCTTTTCTAATAAACATAAGCCTTAAAAAGTAAAATGGTCAGGAAGGGAGTGATGGGAAAAAACTGATATTTGGGCACCTGTGATGCATAGCACCTTCCTATTGTACCCCTTTTCCACCCGCAATGGAGACCCAAAATTTAGACCACCAGCTGCTGTAGGCAGCCTGTGGTCTAATCTAGTATTGAGTTTGAGTTTGGTGTAGTGGAGGTATTTTTATCTACATACTACAGTACAAAGGTGCTGCAATATGATCAACCATGTCTCTATAGATCATATGTCTGTAGAGATCATATAGATCTCTATGTAAATCTGGAATGTTTCTCAAGAGGCTTCTAAGTTGAGGATGATCAAGGCAAGAATTGATCGGCATCCATTTATTATGTGCAGCGTGTAAAACTTTTATTTGGTCTTACAAAGTAAAAAGAAGAGAAATGGCCATGTTTATCTAGAAATTGCTTTAAAAAATCATATGTATAAGTATAAATATGGCTACCGGGCTTCTTATACTCTTATTAAAGACCAATACGAAGTCTCTATGTAGGCGGCAACCCTTTCAAAATCACTGTTTAATCACTCATTTGCCGTCCTTCGTCAGAGTTTGTGGAATGCTGTTCTAAAAGACAATTATGTCCTCCATCCTTCGAGGCATTCAAATCAAGACTGACATCAACCTTTACCTTGATCACCCTCAACTTGGAAGCCTCTTGGAAGCCTCTTGATCTACCTCAAGTTCTAGGCTACACTTCACCAAACTCAAACTCAATACTAGATTTGTACGGGCTGCATACAGCAGGGTGCAAGCGGACAAGGGGTACAATAGAGCAATAGGAAGGTTCTATGCATCAGTTGCCCAAATATCAGTTTTGCCCATAACTCCCTTCCTGATTTCCTGACCATTTTAGGGGATAATATGTTTATTAGCAAAGTAGAAAGTTGTAATAAAAGAATAAACATGGCCATTGCACTCTGTTTGCAGTGCGCCCAAAGCAAAGTCTCTATGATCTCCTCAGCTAAGGTACAATAATCCCTCCACTTTGCCCTGTGGACACCCATCGAAATATCAGTTTTTTTTTTTCGCTCATAACCTTTGCTGAACATGTTTGGGGACACATAATGTTTATTATCATTTAACAAGTTGTACATAAACATACTGGCTTCTTCAATTCATTTACACCAAAACGAAGTGTCAACGATTTTCCGGGCCAATATACAAAAATCTACTCTGCTATGTCCTGCTGGTGCCTGAAAATCAGTTTCTTTTGCCCGTAAATCTCTTCCTAAGCATTTTAAAGCATATACTAAGGAACAAGTTGTATACAAACATGTATCTTTGCACTTCGTTGGTGTCCAAAACAAAGTCTCTACGTCCCATAACCTTCCTGAGCTAAGTTATGAAATATCAAGCCTGCGCAAGGATCAAAAAAGGGCGTTAATATGGACTTCAAGATCACCATCAAGATCAGATGTCATGATAAAGCTACATCAATTCTACATGATCTGAAGGGCTAGTAACCGTTGCAAAACCGATGGACCTTACATCCTGGAGTATGGGAGAAAAATGATTTAGTTTCGATGGGTCCGATGGCTTTAGAACTGCTTTTAAAATCCCTATTTTTGTGCACTTTCTACAAAATAGAAGACGTCAAGGCTTCAAACCATCATCTTCCCCAACATTGGATGATAACGGTCATTTTAACCTGGTTGTTTCATGCTGAACTCCAAAAGGAACGAAAGTTACGATTTTACCTTGCGTTGGCTCGCGGGTGACGAAAAAATCAGTTTGTTGGCTGTAACTCGAAAACGAAAGGTCTGAGGGCTTCAAAACCATCATCCGCCTGGCATAATGTGTCCAATGCGGTCATTTTAAGTTGGAAGTTTTGCTCCCAACTCCAAAAGGAACCGGAGTTACAGCCATTTAAACATGCGAAAAATGGGCGTGGCCGTAGCACCCCCCATGACGTCGATTCACGGAAGGGCAGTGAATTTTTTCGATAAAGCACAGTTGGAAGTACCAAAAACCGTTGAGCAACTTTGTCCACTCGAATGTTGCATACTGACTTTGCCTGGGCTACTGGAGTAATAGGCTTACTTAAACAAAATAATATTCAAAAAAATTAGTATCAAAATAAGCGGCCAGATAGTTTGAAATACTTTCATACAAACTACGATTTATTAACTTTGAAAGTCTGTACGTATGAGATGCGCCCATATCTCCCAACGCCCTAATTTCGTAAATTGGACGTTGAGAATATTGGACATAAAAAATATTCGAAGTCCTGAGGTCATAATCGAACGTATTTCGTTCATAACTCGGCTCAGGATATGATACCTTAAACCTTTACTAATTTACTAGACAGTAGACCGCAACATTGTTACGACAAAGATGCGAAGTAACGGCACAGAAACTCCGTTATGACACAGAAACACCGTTACGACACAGTGACACCGTTACGACACTGTTATGCTGTTATGACAATATGACACAGTATCGTCGTTACGACTCAGTAACGTCGTTACAACACAGTAATGCCGTTAGGCGTTACGACACAGTAACGTTGTTACGAAACAGTAAAGCCGTTACGACACAGTAACAACGTTATGACAGTATCGTCGTTACGACACAGTAACAACGTTACGACACAGTATCGCCGTTACGACACAGTATCGCCGTTAGGACTCAGTTGCGTCGTTACGACTCAATAACGTCGTTAAGAAACGGTAACACCGTAACGACACAGTAACACCGATACGACACAGTAACACCGATACGACTCAGTAACACCATTACGACACAGTAACAGTAACACCGTTACGACAGAGCGTCACCATTAAGGCAAAGTAACACCGTTACGACACAGTAACACCGTTACAACACAGTAATGTTGTTACTTATTAACCATCAAAAGCGCTTTATCAACGGGCCTTTAAAAGTAAAATGGCGTTTTCTGTCGTAAGTGTGTTATTTTGGCTTTACGGCTAAATCCTATATATGTAAACCGCCGATTCGGCGCCTATAAGCGCCTATAATTTTTATTACTAATAAAAATTATAGGCGCTTATAGGCGCCGATTCGGCGCTTGTCGCCGAATATTAGGCGCCTATAGGCGGTACCGCTTTTCGGCGCCTATCAATAGGCGCCGATAGTTTTCGATCGTCGAACTATCGGCGGTCATCGACGCCTATAGGCGCCTATCGGCGCCGAAAAGCGCCTATACACCAATTTTCGGATACATCGGCGGTTTTCGACCGCCTATAGGCGCCTGTACGGCCATCATCGCCTATAGGCGCCTATCGTGATATTTTTCAAGATCCACGGCCAGGTACGAGTCTGAAGTATCGGCGCCTATAGGCGCCGATATTGATCTCTAGCTATCTGTGTTCTTCCTTATTTTTTCGGCGCCTATAGGCGCCGATTAATTAAGGCAGCCCTAAACTTCTAAATTGGGCTAACCCTAACCCAAACCCTAACCCAAACCCTAACCCTAACCCAAACCCTAACCCAAACCCTAACCAAAACCCTAACCAAAACCCTAACCAAAACCCTAACCCAAACCCTAACCCAAACCCTAACCCAAACCCTAACCCAAACCATAACCCAAAGCCTAACCCAAAGCCTAACCCAAACCCTAAACCAAACCCTAACTCTATCCCAATTTAGGAGCTTAGGACTGCCTTAATTCATCGGCGCCTATAGGCGCCGATACCTCAGACTCCTACCGGGCCGTGGATCATGAAAAATATCACGATAGGCGGTGATGGCCGTACAGGCGCCTATAGGCGGTCGAAAACCGCCGATGTCGCCGAAAAGCGGTGTATAGGCGCTTTTCGGCGCCGATAATTCGACGATCGAAAACTATCGGCGCCTATAGGCTCCTTTAAACGGTACCGTCTAGGCGCCGCATAGGCGCTTGCAAAAGATTAAAGGCGCCGATTCGGCGCTTTACGGCGCCGAATCGGCGATTTGCATAAATAGGATTTAGCCGGCTTTACGGTGTTAGTGTGTCGCAAGAATGTTACCGAGTTGTTGCACCGTTACTGATTCGTACTTCGTGTTTCGTAACGGTGTTACTGTGTCGTAACGGTGTTACTGCGTCGCAATTACGGTGTTACTGTGTCGTAATTACAGAGTTATAGTGTTACTGTGTCATGACGGTGGGACGTGTCGCAAAGGGGTTGCTGTGTCGCAACAGTGTGACTGTGTCGTAACGGTGTTGCTGTGTCGTAACCGTGTTACTGTGTAGTAACGGTGTTACTATGTCGTACTATTGACATGGTTGTTGATGTTGTGATAAACCTAGGTGCGAGGATTTGCCATTAAACGTTTCCCAGAGCCAGCTGGAATTCTATTTTTAAGGGAAACATACCCACATGTCCATATCAATGCGAATTTAGTAAGTTAGCGATCGGCGCTGATCAGCGCTGATCGGCGCTGATCAGCGCTGATCGGCGCTGATCAGCGCTGATCAGCGCCCATGGAGTTTTCTAAGGCTCCTATGCAGGTGTTTTGGTAGGCGCTGATCAGCGCTGATCAGCGCTGATCGGCGGCCAATTTCGCCGATCAGCGTTGATTGATCGCTGATCAGCGCTGATCAGTGCCGACGACCGCCGATGAAATTTTAAATTTTTTCCATCGGCGCTGATCAGCGCCGATCAGCGCTGATCGGCGGTGTCGCTGATCAGCGCTGATCAATCGCTGATCAGCGCTGATCGGCGCTGATTGCAAGGTGCCCATCTGCCGCACCAATGACCTTGGCACTTCAGACGCATGGTTTCCTTCGCAGCGACCTCCCTAGTCCACAGCGTGATTGGGGTAATCCCCGTGACGACATCCAGCGCTATAGTTGGGGTCGAAGGTAAGGCTCCCGTAATAAGTACGTTTGCCAACCTCTCAATTCCCTTTAGCAGCTGCTGGTTCTGGTTGTGCGTTTTTTGTGTGCCAGCAATCCATATCGTTGAACCATATGTGAGTATTGGTCGAACCATTACCTCGTAAATCCAGCGCATGGTGATGGGTTTCAGGCCCCAGGTGGGACCAACCGCTTTCCTGCACTGCATTAAGATAGATTTGGCTTTCTTGCATACAGTTTCGATGTGATTGTTCCACATCAGCTTTGAGTCTAGGGTGATTCCTAGAAACTGGAAGTTCTCACTTCGATTTCGACGCCGTCTACTTTCAAGGGTTTACTGAATGACCAGTTCCTCCTATTCGTAAACATGGCGCAGTGGGTCTTCAGCTGAGATAGCTTTAGACCATTTGCCCTACACCACTGTTTGATACTATTTAGGATTCTTTGGGTTACCTCCGGAAGGGTATCCGAATCAAAGCCTTGACGGTTACTACCAGTTGGTGGTTTAGGCGTTTTCACTATTGAGACCAGGGATATATCGTCAGCAAACCCCTGGAGGCCACACGGTATTTTGTCCCTGGTGAACTCAAGTAGATCGTTTATTACGAGGTTCCATAGGAATGGGGATAGAATCCCCCCTGCGGGCATCCTCGTAATATGGATATGACCTTCTCCTTGCCCTGCAGATCCACTGTGGTGCGCCTAGACCGGATCATTGACATGATCCATCTATTCACTCCAGGCGATTTGCAGTTCTTGGTTAGGGCCGTATCAATTGAGTCGAATGACACATTATCAAACGCTCCTATTATAACAGTACATTGTCAATATTTCCAATTTTGAGTGGAATTGTAACATTTAATTCCTTGAATACAGATTGGTCAAAAATGGCTTTGGGAAATAAAATGTTGGGGATAAAAGTGTAGAAAATAAAAATGGCAGGGAATAAAATTCAACCTACCCACTTATTAACCTATGAACATGAAACCAGTTAAATTTGGTGATTGTTACTATTCGATAAATGTATAAGCAAAAAATAACCTATTTGAATTAAAAAGAAATCTTTCTTCAAGACATCTATCTGCAACAAATTACCTTTTTTTGTTTTTAAAACCTCTAATTGTTCTATTTAGCATTCCACTGAATCAAATGAAATTGGGTATACAAAAAAGAGCAAGATTTATCCTGTGTGCTACCAATCCCATGAACTCTGATTGTCTAATTGCTGTGGCAAATGATGTCATCCAATACAAATGTCCAAATTGCACTGTCAACAGATGTCACTCTGCCTTAGATCATGACGAGTGCCTTAAGTACTTAAGTATCAAGAAAAGTTTGCATACATTGCATACATTTGCATACATTGATATTATGTAACTTAATGAGTTTAACATTAAGTATATGTTGAAAAAGTTTGAAACTCATCCATTTTAAGACTTTAAGAAAATTGACTTCGCCTACATTATACAAACACAATAAAATCTTAATTATAATTTCGTAAGAGCACGTGAATAATGTTTGTGCTCCCGTACACAATTAAATTTGAGCTTGCCAAAGAATTATCAAGAGAAACGAAGGCTAAGCTGGGCTAAGTCGCGCCGTTGCTATGGATACAGATATTCTGCACGTGCAGATTATGATCATTTCTATGCGAGTGCTTTCTGATACGTTGTCGACTGCTGCATTATAGCGTTTGAAAGAACGGCCTGTTTGCTGTTTTTCATTTCAAATTCAAGATCCGAAGATAGAGGACGGGTATGACTGGCATCGTGGAGACTATTTCCGATAGCATTTCTTCATAAATCTTTGGCAGACGTCGGTCGATTTAAATTAATGCTGAGTTGATGATAACGGAAAAATGTGAATTTAGAGCAATTTAAGATTGAACAGAAGCAAAATAAAATTGAATCTAATTTGGGCATAGCACATTGCGATGTTGGAAGACAGCTCTTGGTGTAAATCAATGCTTTAATTCAACGGTCAGTTTGAATACGATACTCGGTTTTAATTTTAAGATCATACATTCATACAATAGCAAGTTATAATAATCAAAACTTGCCCGGTCCAGCATTACTAAAAGTAACCAAAGAATAATGGCAAATTTGCTCCTTTATAAACTTTTTGAGAGCTTATTATTTGGTCCTGTATTATCTCGCAGGCCCAACGGGCTTTTCTAGTATTCTTATAATGATATATACTAGAAACAAAGACTATCCTAGCTTCAAGTGCTGGTACACTTATAGGAAGCAATAAGCCTCCAGCCTTGCGACCTTGCGTTTCGCCAGCACTTGTAAGCCTACCCTCACTGGGTAGGAGGTCATCTAAAGGCGTGGGCTAAGTCAAAGTCAAAGAAATTTTACTCCTGATCATTTTGTTAGAATTTTCTAATGTCCTAATGATATACAATTCCCCTACACCCTGATATCAGAACCCTATTATCATCTGTATGCTCTAATGTTAGAGTTTCCCTATCACTCTGAAACCAGAATCCCACTATTAGAATTTTCTAATCTCATATCGATTCCAATATTACCCTGAAACCAGAATTTTTATCATATTTTGTATATATTCAGTATTTAGGCGTGTATAAAGAAATGCGAAATAAACTTTTGTTTTATTCTGAACTTTTGTTTTATTCTGATATTAGATGTACCTATTAATTAATTAATTAATACAGACCATTGGAGACATTCATTAAAGCATGTCCATTAGGCAGGATGAATTCATAAGGCTCAATGGGTGGTACTTGTATAGTTGTATATGACAGGTGCTATTCAGATAAAAGTACCATATCAAAAGGTTAGTTCAATTCCATCTTATATATAATTTGGAGATGGCACGTGAATTTTGTCTGTTTGTGCGGGCGCACAGTTTAAATTTGAGCTTGCCAAGAAAATATCAAGAGAAACGAAGGCTAAGTTGGGCTAAGTCGCGCTGTTGCTATGGAAACCAATTTTTACACGTGCAGATTATGATCAGTTCTATGCGAGTGCTTTCTATTACGCTTATACTGTTGAATGCAGTGCTACGACTGTGCTGTAGTTTTTTGAAAATTTTTGACGTTTCCTTAACTTCAAATTCAAGATCTCAAGATGGAGAATCATGGGCATAACTTGAATAACGGAAGATATTTCAGATATATTGTTTTCATAAAACTCTGGCAAAGGATTGTCGATAATCAAAGCTGAGTCTGTGATGACTGTTAGTTATGAAATTGGCCCTTTAGAGCATCCTAAGGTTCACGAAAGTGTACAATATAATCGAGTCGAATAAAGGGCAAAGGCGGAGCAGATTACGCAGACAGTCCTCGCCTGGATCAAGGAAAAAAACGAAATTGTCCAATGTCACTATGAGAATAATTTGTCAGAATTAAAATCATCTTGCAATCAAAACGGACGAAAACTCTGATGATTTAGCACGATTAAGATTAGCCTAAGGACTACTTTTCACTCTGCTCCTTCATAAAATTGCTCATAACTTTTGTTCTAATTGAAATTTTTTGATGCAGTAAATTGGTAAAAAGTATCCAATCACTTTGAATGGAAGCGTTGAAAATTTTCAAAAGAGTTGCTGTGTAGCAGCACCGAGTGAGATGCGTTTTTGCAGCCCCAATGCATGTCCCAACGGGCCTGCTAGTTCAATTATAATGTTTTACAGCACTGAAACTAGAATATATTTTTTCTCTTGCTTAATATAAAACTATAAAAGAAGCCTTTAGGTTGTGCTGAGGGCAAGCACCAAGTCAAATTTTAAATCTGTTAATAGGGCCACCCATCAAAAGGCTAAAAATAAGGGTATATAAAAACATATTGTAAGAAGGAGCTGTGAGGCAAACCTTACACATATGTGTGCTCATCAGAGGTCGTCAACTGTTAACTATCTACCTTGTGTTGCGACAACTGCAAATCCAGTACAGTTTATGATCATTATTACAGGCTAGACTCCCCTTCTTAATCCCTTTTAACTGCACTTTTTGCTACCTTATTTTGTCAAAAGGGGTAACAAAAGGGGTTCTGAAGCCTAGAATTCATTTCAGTGTTGGAACAACAAGAGATGCAATAAAAGTGGTTAAAATCATTGTTATGGGATTATAACAACCCTGTCTATAATACTTTTTACTACCTCCACTTTTTTCTGATGAGCACACAAAGCAGCTAAATGAGTCAAACTCATTTATCAGGCAACTCTAATCCATCTGTGAATTTTACATGGCCTGCATAGACTTAGATTGTTCGAATGAATTTTATTAAATTTTAAACATGCTAAGTGTTTGAAAATGAACAGATTTGAAGGAAAATCTTTGTGAATATGTTTGCAAGTGTTTTCACAATAACAATAACAGAAAGCAGAGCCTCCATGAACACGTTTGCATGTTTCTGTTTGTGAATTGATCATTTAACCTCAGTCTAGGCATCCAACATCACTAAATAAAAATAAGATTTTGGTTAAAACAGTTGATTAAATTTAGTAAAGGGATTTTTTTCCTGTTCCCAATCGCGTTTTGTTTTACAAAAAAGGCATTGAAAAAGGTTAGCAGAGATCGTGTTTTTGTGGGGGTTGTGTGTATACTACCTTTATGCGTATTGTTAAATCTGAAATAGGTGGTGTGCTGCGCGCGACCAAATTTGGTCGTATGCGTGCGGTATGTATGTCACTTTTCCGATCAACTGCTCCTTTATAATATCACTTGCGCCAATATAACTTGGTGTAGTGGCATACCGTTCAGTGTGCACTGCAGCCGCTAGCTTACAGGTATTCCGGTTCAATGCTCTGTCCATCCTAATGTTGAAGGTTGAAAATTGATTCTTATTCAAAAACTTCGTTATTCTTTAATATCATCAAACTTGTCAATGACAAGAGGTGCATGAATGTTTATCGATCTTCTTGGAAATCTCCATCAAATTTTGATTGGGTTTCAATCAAATTAACATTTTTCTTTAAGTAGTTGACAATTGAAAATGAGCGATTTGAGTTCGATCAATGATGATTAACCTAAGAAATTGTGCTGAGGAAAGTAAGAGATGAAATTTTGTCCCAGTACCCGATGATTAGATGAATATACGATATCTGAATCTTCAATCTTGGTTAGTAATCCTTCTCTTTATCTTCAAGTTGGCACAGTTGATCTTAACAAAATCACAAATTTCGACGCCCAGGAAGTACATTGCATTTGGTTGAATATCAATAGTCACCATGAGAAATACTCGATCAAGCTTTTATTCAAAAGTGAGCTCTGACTGTGATAGCTGACCAACATAGACTCAAACTGCAGAAACTTGCAAGGACAGAAAATAATGCGATTTCGTATGATATAATTATTGTTATCAATGGAAACGCTTGATAATGTGCAACGCTTGATGTGAGCACAAGATGTCGCACAAAACTCAAAAGAAACAAACAAGAATGAATGGTATGCGCGCAAACCAGAATATACAGGTGTTAAAAACAGACATGTCAGGTGTTGCCCAGGCGCAATGAATTAATGCACGTGCGATTTGTGATCACGTACAAACTTTATTGTTTCATGAAATTTAAGCGCTCACTGATGTTAGAGAAAACGAGCACAATTATTGTTTTCAGTCTATAACTCTATAATTATGAATGAAATATTCAGAAAATTGATTCAATGATGTTGGTACTTTGCCCAATTTGGTATTGCGATGTGTTGATGGATTTCTCCCATCCCTGCGCACAACACTCGGAGATTTGGAGGCATAGCGAGAGGTAGGGCAACAATGCGATGTGACACTTGATAGTAGTGTTTTTATCGTCAAACTCTTCATGTCAGTAAACAGACAATGGTCGACGATCAAATGACAGCGTGTTTTGCCACCAGCCCCGGAACGAAATTAGCGCCTGCATACGGGAACAACGGGCACAGAAGTAAGCAAGCAGGCAAAGTCTTTATTCACATATCATTATGTAATAATCTAGGTGAAGGGGTGTTTCGAAATGGTCATGTTTGATTGTGAGGGGTTGGTATACTATGTTATCAAAATATCCAATTTTCGACAAAGTTTTTGCTACAAATTCTTGGTATTTTTTGGCAAAATCTTCAGAAAACTGACTCAAAAGCAACATTTTTCAGGATTTTCAAAAGTTAAAACATAATCAATATTCAAGTATTTACAATGCCCATTTCCTATTTTCCTTCATTGTCTACTCAAGTAGGTTGCCATGATTACATAATGTTCTCAAGAAGGGGGAGGGGGTGTTGGGCTTTGATTATATTTGATTACAAAAGGGAGGTTGAAAATGGTCCATAAATTGATTTAATAATATTTGAACAATGTTTTAGCATAAAATTGAGCTCTCAGGATTATTACAGTGACAGTTAGAGCTGCAGTTTGTGTGCAGCATAAGTTGGCACTTGCAACGCAAAAGACATACGAATAACTGCGCAAACTACACTGCTTATACAAAACTGCAGTTCAAACTGCTTTCTGTAATAGTATTTAATATCTCATCATTTAGAATCAATTTAAAGAGTCTGTATACATTCAGTTTACATCATACTCCTCAGTTACTGCTTTACTGCAAATCTTGAACATCATTATTTCTTATGATTAAAATCGAAATGTACAGAACTTTTCCGACATTTATACTTTTATAATTCTTGCGCTGCAAAACTGCCGTGGAAAGTGGCTATGCTTTGATGGAAAATGACAGTCAATGGTTATTGTTGCTCTCTGGGTAACAGTCTGGCCATCTGCAGTTATCTCTTATCTGAGCTAGTGTTGGAGTATAAGGCTGGGATCGGATAGGCATTTGATCAGTTGTTCAGTAGTACTCACAAGTAACCTGGTAAAAAGAAGTGTAGTGTGTTATAGAGCTGTCACTTTATGATGTGTCTTCTGTTTGAGCGGCGGGGTGGGGTCCTGACCTCGTTATTATGTTCACCAACGTCGATGTCATAGTCTGGGCCTGGGGTGATATTCAATGTTCATTCTTGTGGTAATTAACTACCAATCATCAAGGAATAAATAATAGGGGATGTCACTTTTCGTTTTGTCCAGAAAATTTCGAACAAAATAAAAACAGACCAAACAAGCATGGAAATTTGTCTGTTTTGTCCGCTTTCATCTTACAGAAAAGCAGAAAAACGGACATGACGTTGTTGCCCACTTTTCGAAAGTGGAAAAAACGGACAGAAAGGGCATTTCAGTGTTTTGCATTCAAGTCTGTTTTATCCGTTTATATCCGCTTTTAGAAATGTACAGATTTTGTTGAATTGGAGGTATATAATGCCTAAGAGGGGGGAGTCTGGCCAATGCGGTCGTTTGCGGACGTAGAGGGAGGGAGTGTTCAGCCAAATGCGGACGTCTGCATTTATGAAAATTTTGGTTGATTTGACTAGTTCTTCACTAGAAAATAGTCGATCATTTAGAATTTTGACCTAGAATTTCGACTTTGAATCAAATAATAAAAGTTAATTTTGTCACCATATTTGCAGAAAACATAAAATTGATGACCAAAGATGTTAGATAAAAATGTGGACGTCCGGAGGGGTATTTCAGTTTGAGGCGTTTGTGGACAAGGGAGGGGAATTTCGACGTACTTTGGATGTCCCCTAAGAAATTTCTGTTTTATAAACCGTGTATATACAGTATTGATGCAAGATAAAATCGGGATAAGGAACACTGTCGTATTTAAATCTACAAACCACGTACGAAAGTGTTGGGTGGGAAAGCGGAGTAATAATATTCACTAAAATAAAATAAAACGCCGTCATGTTTCGACAAATTCTTCCTGTTAATTTCTTGTTGCTTTGTTGTTTTGCTACGTAATGTGACATATTTCGTGGTTTTTAGTGAGCAACGTCGTCTACCTTAGGAGGTTTATTTATAAAGGTTGTTATTTGGGGATTTTTCAGAAAAATCCCCATTTCTTACTCACCATGAATTTTCGAAATGAAATCTATCATATGTTAACAAGAGTAATTACTTTAAAAATCCCCATATTTTCAACTTACCAAAATTTGAAACAACGAAATTTTATCCCACATAAATACACCTCTAAGGTAGTTGAAAATTACCAGTTTTTAAATCATCATCAGTGTGCTTGTAGGCAATTAAGTATTATTCGCTAGTTAGCATAAATCATCCAAATTCCAAATTCAGGGTGAGTTTGATTTGTCGAAATATTCCTACGATGGCGGCGTTTCATTCTGTTTTGAAGTACAGAAGTGCTGTGATTGTACCCGTTCATATATCTACATATCTGTGTTATAATTGGTAAATAGGGATCGTTCACATATAACGTAATCATCAGTTGTTAATCAAATACTTTTTAGTAGTGTGAATTGTTTTTGTTTTTGATACAGTATCAAACTTTCCCCGCATACCCGTGCAACCTAATCGTTGGAGTGATTCATGATTGCTCCATCCGTGCTCAACCTTCAATACATTTTATCATCTTGCTTTTGAGTCTATTTGTTGGATTGACCTCAACTCGATGATGATGATGTCACATTTTAGTTTTTAACTAAATAACGATAGGTATGTAGGTATAGAATAGTCAATTTCATCTACCGCTCGGTAGATGGAATTAGTTTCACTACTGCCAGTTAATCTATCCGTTTCGATCATGAAATAATGCAGTTTACAATCTGGAGTGCAGTAACAAGAGTAATTCAACTCGCTTCGCTCGGTGAATAACTCATTTTACACTACCGTGGTGTAACTATTGTTTCCCCACTCTATCCAGTCGTATAACTCCTTATTCCACTCTTATATATATTATAAATAAACATCAGAAATCTAAGGAATTGTCGAAAAATCTGTTAAACGGATGAATAGATAGAACTTCTTAAATCATTAAACACCTATGTTGTGTTACAAGTATTAGCTTATAACTGGCTTTTAAAATGATCTGACAATTCTGATCATATGTCTTGCTTTGCATCTTACCTCCCTCTCAACCTCGTCGACTGTGGGTTCCTGGTACTTGTTGTGATTGATGCCATGCTGCTCCCCTCCTCCCGTGGTGGGGGATGGTGGCACAGCTTCCTCCTCCAACTCCCCTTCCTCCTCCAGAATAGCTACTATCTTAGCGTCCTCTCTCTTCTGCCGGGATATCATGATGTGCAGCTGGATCAACCGCTTTATCAGCGCTATGTCGTCTCCTTTCAGATACGCCTGGGTTAGGGGTATCATGAACAATCATATGGCATCTTCAACCCCAACCAATGACATGTACCGGAATGAATTAGAACCCCCTCCCCTAGTAGCTGATTAAAAGTACTTTAATATTACATGAATTAACTGCGAATTAAACTCCAAAAACCATTAACAGTAAACTAACAATTTCTTCGGTCAGTTCTGAAATTGTATCAGTTAAAGCTTTGACTCTTTCATTCTGTGACGGTTCCTCACTTGTCATAACTGGAGTAAATGTCATTGAATAATAAGCGTATTGAAAAAATCAAACGTGTTAAGATCCACTTTCGGTAGACAGTAAAAGTTGAAATGGAACAGCAATTTACACTACAGAATAACAAGATGTAACTGCTCTTCGTGCACATATATAATATACGCTAATCTAATGACGCATAGTGGTATTTTTGCACTTATTGCACGAGGAGAAGCCGAGTGCCAATAAGTGTAATAATCACACGAGGCGAAGCCGAGTGTTGATTAGTACACTAATGTGCACGAGGCGTTAGCCGAGTGCATATTAGTGCAACAATATCTCTTCTGGGGAGTTAGATTAGCGTATAATACCACGACCAGTGCAATATGCCCTGATATTGCACTGTGGTTATCTGCACTGGAGTGGTTAGTGGTATTATATCAAATATGGCGACTAGTTTTAATGAGCATGGTGTCCTTAAATACAGTATAAAATCAGTTCTCAAAAACGAAGGTTGCTAATTGCACGAATCCGGCCTGCCCTATTTTAGTTCTTCCAAATACATCAGTTACTTGCCGTAACTAGCACAACTAACACATTTAGCGGCGCACCATTCTGGGAATATAAAGCTTTCTTATCGTCGCTCATGGTATGAATAACCTAACCTAAAAGAAACTAAAAACTACATCTTATAACTTACAAAGGTGTCATTAACAACGGTACATCGTTGATAACGACGCCCTTTTAACCACGGTACCGTTTTAACAACAGCAGCTTTTAAACAGCAACTTATTTACGGCGGTACCTTATTAACACATTATCCACGATCGGACACAAGCCCAACGGTAGATGAATGACGTTACGTGCACGTTTCAGAGTACGTGCACATACAACAGGTTTTATAGTTCGTTCTAGAGTACGTGCACGTTTTGAGTACACATACAACATATAAACTCTTAGCTCTATGGCGTTGACGCCACTTTGAACCCAATCAAGCATAACAAACTGCAGCGTTTGCAATGAGCACTAGATTTCAGCCCAACGATTATCGGCAGTGTCCAAGCAGATCGACAGTTGGTACTTCCGAATGGCTCGTTGTATTGGGTAGAACTACGATCCACAACAGCTCAATGCAGTGCATCGAATGGGGCAGTCACAGCTTTTCGTTTTATTATACGTGACGCGCGTTGTCAAATGAATGTATTGAAGTGCGCGCACGTGAATACAAAAATGTAAATTTGTAGAATAGAACTTCGAGCGTGCAACATGCAATGGTAGAAAAAGGGCCGGCCCTTTTTCTACCATTTTGCACGATCGAAGTTCTACAGAGGAAATAATTGTCTAAAATATTGCAAAAGTGCAATTTCCATCCCCCATCACTCCAAATGGGACGGAATTGTCGAGACAGTAATTCCTCGCGTTTCGCATCTGGGCCCTTTACTGAATACGGACCCCTTTTTGCTTTTGACGACCACCGTCAGTAGAAATTTCTCCAAAGGCCATCATCTCGACACCATCCAATAACCATGTATGGAGCCATCCATAAAGGCCGGCCTCAAAATTTCGGTCATTTTAGACCCATTCCTCATCCCCATTTGCATTACCTTGTATTTGACCAGCCAACCTTCACCCTTTGTCCGAATTGACCAGAATCCCCCTCCCCTCATTGCGGAAGTCTTTATGGATGACCCTACTAGGAATTAAGAGGTAGGTAGACGAGTGCACAGAATTCGGGTGTCTCCGAATTCAATTAAGAATACGTGGGTACGCCTCCCAAAAAATAGGTTAGGGCCGGCCTGTGAGCTCAGTTACGTAACGAACCAAAATATGGCAAACCTAGCCCCTTTTTATACACCCTTACCCAGCTGACCCAATTATCACCATGGTCCTCACGGCAATCTATGCAAGAGGGTTTTAAACAGTGACGTGATCATTATCATCTTACTTATAATTTCGTAAGAGCACGTGAATAATGTTTGTTTGTGCTTCCGCACCGAATTAAATTTGAGCTTGCCAAGAAATTATCAAGATAAACAAAGGCTAAGCTGGGCTAAGTCGCGCCGTTGCTATGGATACAGGTTTTCTGCACGTGCAGATTATAATCAGTTCTATAATGCGAGTGGTTTCTGATACGTTGTTGGCTGCTGCGTTGTAGTGTTTGAAAGAACGACGTGTTTACTGTTTTTCATTTGAAATTCAAGATCTGAAGATAGAGAACGGGTATGGCTGGCTGCTGGCATCGTGGAGGCTATTTCCGACAGCATCTCTTCATAAATCTGTGCAGACGTCGGTCGATTTGAAGTAATGCTTGTCAGACGTTGTCTGACCATTATTTCAGACCATTACTTCGGCGGACGCGCGCGCTTCGCGCGCGCGCCCGCCGAAGGCGAAGGGGGCAGACAACGTCTGACAAAGTAATGCTGAGTTGATGGTAACAAAAATGTGAATTTAGAGCAATTTAAGATTTAAAAAAAACAAAATCAAATTGAATCGACTTTTGGCATAACACATTGCGATTTTGGAATAATGCTCTTGGCGTGAATCAATACTTTAATTCAACGTTCAGTATGAGTACGATACTCGGTTTTATGATTTTCAGATTTAACTTCATCATACAAGAGCAAATTATGACAATCAAAACTTGCACGGTACAGCATTAGGGATCGTTCACATATTACGTAATCAGCCGAGGGGGGGAGGGGGTTTCCAAATGATTACGTTTGATTACGAGGGGGGGAGGGGGGGTTTGGCCAATGATTACGTAATCAAAATATCTAAATTTTCATGAAAATTTCAAGGATTTTTATGAAAATTTCACGAATTTTCATGAAAATTTCAAGAATTTTCGTAAAAATTTCAAGAATTTTCATGAAAATTTCAAGAATTTAATGAAAAGTTCAAGAATTTTTTATGAAAATTTAAAGGATTTCCGAATTTTTATTACCAAAAATTAACCATTTGCAGAAAAAATTGTCAAAATTTCATAATTATGATTAAAACATGATCTACTCTAACTCTGATCTGGCACTTAGGGGCTAGGGCTGATCTGGATCTTGGGTTCTGTCGGCTTTGGTGGCAGATGAGCAGGACATGGATACTGAACTTTGGTTCCATCGGTTTTGAAGGAGGTTGAGGTGGGACCAAAAGTCAAGACGTTGAGTGCTGGCTCTTTAGTGGAACTGGGGGCCTCAGGTGTAGAGGAGGAAGAGGATGATCTGTTGGAGGTAAAGGAGGATGATGAGCAGATGAGGATGCGTTGGAGGAAGAGAAAGAGGAGGAGGTGTCCATCTCATTGTCAGAGGAGTTGTCGTAGGCGAGATTTCCGTAGGAAAAACTAAAAGAAGCTTTGAATGTCATCTTCAGGTCGATGATGTTGATGATTGAATTGAAACACACGATACTGTTCTAATTTTTTTGTCAGTTAATATAGTTTTTTGGTGACGTCAAAAAACCAAAGGAGGGGGGGTTGGGCCATGATTACGTAATATTTTCCGAAAAAGAGGGGGGTTTGGCCATGATTACGTTTGATTACGGAGGGGGGGGGGAGGGGGGTAAAAAATGCCCAAAAATTGATTACGTAATATGTGAACGATCCCTTACTGAAAGTAACCAACCAATAATGGAAAATTTTGCTCCTTTATAAACTTTTTGAGAGCTTATTATTTGGTCCTGTATTATCTAGCAGGCCCAACGGGCCTTTCTAGTAGCTTATAAAGGCTTAGCTGTTATGTATGCGAGATTGAGAAGCAGACCAGAATTTAAGAGTCTGAATGTACCCTAAGTGAACAAACATTGTAGTAAATTTGATAAATTCATGACGGATAAATTCGCAATTTGGAATCGGATGGTTCCCAGGTACTGGTCAAAGAAGAAAATAGAAAGATCAATAACGTATTTTACAGAAATTCCAGACCTAACATAAGAACTAATAAGTCGAATTCGAAGCTTTGAAGGGACGCTAAGCATTTAATAACCATTCACTTTTGAGAATAAAACACATAATACACGAGTTTCGTGATGGAAAGGCTGGAAATGAACACTACAAAACAGTGATAACAATCACAATGGGAATAGCAATGCAAATAGTCGCTAAATAAATATTGAGTGTCTAAACTCTGATATCTGCTTAAAATCTGAAACAAAAATGTAATAAAAGATTTGCTAACACATCACTATTACTCAAAAGTAACCTATGTATAATATAACGCACTAGGATATATCTCAAGGAGTCAGATTGGTAGTAAATAGGTGCCTCCCAGATTGACTACATCATACCGATTATAGCAAGAAAACTTAAAATACCTTGCTCTGAGAGACTGAGTAACCGACAAAGAATCCTATCAATTTATCATGGAAGTACAGAACAGAGGGAAAAGCTCTATATTGGGATACATTGACGCACTGAATACTTGCAGATGACAGAACTATGTAAATGAAACTTCGAGGAAGCCGCCTAACCTGTTAAATGGGTGGTGGCGACAAAACCAATTCAACCACAGTCTAGAGAATTGCACTGCGTATCAGTAACACGACACTGCCCGTAACCCTTAGAACGCATAAAATACAATGAGATAATTCCACGTCGTGTCACATGTCAGCAAACACTCAAACAAACACACAAACACTCACATATCGAGATATTATTCATCAGCAGACTCAGCTGAAGTTATTTAGATAATTGGATAGCTATAAGAGTATAAGCAGCTTTTCCAAGTTCATATACTTCTTTGTCTGACGTCGTCAGACCCATTATTTAAACGCCTGACAAATACTTCTTAAGTCAAACGTGGAGGTAATTTCGAGCTGCTTGGACTTGTCATCAGTCATCACCTTTTATTCTTGACTCAATAAGTATGCATTTTACAACTCCTAGTATAGGGTCATATTAACCCGCGATAAGTTTTTGATTATGACCTACTTTAGTATGGTTAATTAATTAATTTTAGATTATGCATCAGTTTAGTGAGGTTAAGTTTTTATTATTGCCTACTTTAGTGTGGTTAATTTTTGATTATCAAGCGACCTATCTCTTTGTGTCTTTTATTGGGGACTCGCCGCTCATACTGAAAACGTGACAATGAATTTTCATGACGTCTATAAAAAAAAATAGGTATCACTTCGTAACAGACTACGTGACTTTTAAAATATGCAGGCTGTGTGCCAGAAATGCCAGATTCACTAGGTAGTATAGATTCCTTCTTAATTTTCCAGATATGATACACCGATTTTTAAAAAGATGTAAATGATATCAAATATCGGCTAATTATGCAATGTGTCATATTGTATGTCGTTGTAAAATATTCTTTATCATCTCCGTTTCGGGCGTTAGTCGCTCGTTAAATCCTCGACCTTCGGTCTCGGATTTAACTCCAATTATCATCTCGGGCTTCGCCCTCGATGATAATTTAGCGATTAACCCCCTGAACCTCGATGATAAAGACTATAATTATCTCGATAAGCAGTAACACGTCATGAGAAATAACGGTCAGCCTGAAGTTTGAAATAAGACTCAGAATAGAACAAACACAGTTGGAATGCCTGCGAAGAGAAAACTACAAAACAAGAAAAACAAGCACAGATGATCGGGGAGAATTAGGAATTAATAATTTCACTTCCTTCCTGGGCCGAAATACAATCCTACGGTATCAAATTTCAATGGGGAGTGTGAATTTTACAGTCACAATTCTCAGAATGTAGAGGGGGGGCTGAGGCCCCCCTCATAATTTTTCAATATCAAAATTAGGTTCTCCCAGCCCCTGAAGTCTGAGATACGAACTACTAGTACTATGACCTTTTTGACGGCGGAATTTGCATCGCTGTCGTCAGAAATTCAATGTCGGCTATTCTAGATCAATTGCCAGTTGTCACTACGTACAATTGTCGACAACAATTAAGCAGCAAAACATTAAATATGAGAGAATTTGGCAAGGACTACACGGCATTTACAACTAAAATATTGACATATCAAGCACGCGTATTCAGATTTAAATTAACGTTGCTTGAACTATCGCAGGACAACTAACACTACGCTATGCGAGGTACAATAGATTCTGAGCGTTGCCCTCAATATAACACTCCTCATGAATAAAACACGACGGAATCGCACACTGGATCACACACACGAGTATTATACACTACCGCAGACTAAACCACACAAGCAACCCATTACACCATTAGGTAGTACACAATACACATCGCTCCACAAGGCTCTCTCTCCGAGATGAAGATGAAGCTTTTATATTTATAAGAGGTAGCTATGTATAGCTAAACTCTGTTTAGTGTAACATACATTGTAGGTTGTAGGTACCTGTTTAGAGGTTTAGGTAGCTTAAGGTAGCAACACTCTGTAATATCTCATAGTCAGTGTAGTATGCATTTTACGTACCTCTTGAGTTAGCGTTACGTGGACTAGGAGCGAAAGTAGACATGAATAACCTTACAAATAAGAGTTCAATTTTTACTGGCCCCAGGGAAGATTGTAAAGTAAAACTAAATGTAAAACTGTGCTAAGGGAGGCAAACCTTTGAAAGGATTGTTATAAGCGTTATAAAGGGCAGTGAAAGGCGTCATTATGATTTACAAGTGCCTTTTTCGGTTTTAAACTCGACTTTTCCCCATCAATTTTCGAGTAGTCATGCAGGTACAGTTCTCAGTTGCAACAAAAATCCACGAGAAATATAACACTATATCATTCTAAAATCTTAAAATTAACAACTATTAACTTTTATTTAGGTAATTCTCAATTCATGAAAATAGTTTAATTCATTTAAAATATAAAATGAATTCACACGTGAATAATGTTTGTGCCGCCGTATACAATTAAATTTGAGCTTGCCAAGATGATATCAAGAGAAAGGAAGGCGAAAGGGAGGAAAGAGGTGCCGTTGCTATGGAAACCAATTTTTGCACGTGCAGATTATAATCAGTTCTATGCGGGTGCTTTCTATTACGCTACTACTGTTAAATGCTGGCTGTAGTTTTTGAAAATTTGACATTCTTTTTACTTCAAATTCAAGATCTCAAGTTGGACATAACTCGAATAAAGGAGGAGAATCCAGATAGATTGTTTAAAAAAAATAACTGCGGTAGGTAGGTCGGCCGATAATCAATGCTCAGTTGGTGTAAATGTAATTCGCCGTAAAGATCAATTCAAGGTTTACAATTTAACCGAGTGAACAATTTAACCGAGTCGGATATAGGTGTAGCTGATTACGAAGACCAGTCCTGGCCTGGATCGATGTCAAAAAATGTCCAATGTCAGTAAGTCAGTATGAGAATCAGTTGTCAGAATTAACATCATCTTGCAATCAACAGGGAACAAAACGCACATGGTTTAGCACAACTTAGATTAACCGAACTACTTTTCACTCTGCTCCTTCATAAAATTGAATATTTCGTTTTAGTCAATAATTGGATTGCTACCTATAGTTTAATCCGTACCTTTTTCAAAATTTGCGAACGAGGTCGCGCGAAGCCCAACGGGCCTTCTAGTTTAAAATAATGCAAATTAACATAACAACGGGAACTTGCCAAAATGTCTAATGCCAGATACAGTCACTCAACGGTCGGTTATACTTTGACTTTAAGCAAACGGTGAGTTGACGTTTGTTTAAAGGCCCTCTTAAAGGTTCTGCCAACCGGTCGCCAGTTAATAACGGTCTCTTTACGTATACAGTCTGTTAAGATATCCCATAAGCTTTATGATATCCATTCTGAGCAGTAGCAGGGTGTCATAAAAGCTTATGAAAGGAGCATACCAACATTTCTCTAAGATTAAAATTTAAATCTACGTGTTCTTAGACTTGGAGCATCCTAAAAGTAGCTAATTCAACTCAATCAAAGAATTTGATGCACATGAATCTTTGTCCTTCTTGGTGCTCCATGGACAGTTTCTCATAGAAGGGCAGGGCTTTGTCGTTGCAGTCAAGGCTTAGTTTGTAGCAATTCTTAGCTTCTGCGAGGAGAATGAGCACGTCCAGTAGGAGCTTGCCAAACTGCTTGCCCTGCGGGGTAATGTTTCTCATCAGCTAAGGGGGAAGTCAAACACAATATAAATGACATACTCGACACTCGTATGGTACCTTCAGGCGTCAAATTTTATGACTGGTTCCACATTTCTCTGCTGTAAAATTGGCGCAATAAATATTGGGGCATTGGCCCTACCCAGGATTTTCTCAAAATTTCCAGCCTGAAGATTTCAGGGTCAAAGAAAACGTGATTTTAGTTATGTCTTTTGAGGGTTTCTAAATGTCTTTCCCCGCCTAGTTGAAAAGGCCCCCCTAGAAAAAATCTCCGGCTGAGTGACGTGTTTGACGTCACTCATAATTTGCGCAATAAATATTTGCTGGGTACGTTTACCACAAAATTTTGATCAGGTCCTTAATTTGATCAATCATATAATTACTATAGTCTAAGATTCAGTCTAAAACTATACCTGATGGTCAGGGTGGACGACCACGTCCTCAATCCGGCCCCGGTTTGCAGCGGAGTGTATGAACTTGTGTTCTAGAAGGAGGGTAGCAGATCCTATGATAGTGTTAGAGGGGGTGTGACATAGCACCAGGATACAGTGCATGCCGCTATCTCGCATCTGAAATAGGAGACAATGGTAGCGAGGGATGACGCATAGGTGGGCAGATCGTTCGATTGACAGAGGGCTCGATAAAGACGTGCAAAATTGTGTGCTTTCAATAGAATCTATATAGAAAGTTGACGGGTTATGGGGTTGAAAAGGGAAATGACTAAAGAAAAGTTGACTAAAAAAGCCCCCAGAGAGAACCCACCTTATCGAACTGTTCTTCAAACATGTCCCTGGAAACGTCTCCAACCTTAGTGAGATGGGTGAGTAGTGTACAGTAGGATCTGCTGTAATCATCCTTATGTAGAGGCCTCATCTGAAACGAAGGGAGATTGAGTTGTTACGCTGAGCAAACGGCAATGCCGTGCCACAATGTAAAGATGAATACTAGGCACAATTAAAATGCCATGTTTCAATGCAAATGAGACTACTAGTACTATAGTACAATATATTTGTAAAGGGGAATTCCGCGTCTCGATGTATAAAACGAAAATGTCATTTCATGTCACTGAGCCAACAGTCAAGATTATAGAAACATTTAAAATACTATTCATTAACAATAAACAGCGGTAGTCAGAAACTTTAAATGCATTAATTTTTCGACCTTTTGATATACACCTACCAAACCTACCACATTACAAACATACCACAAACAAACCTACCACACACACCTACCTACCACAAACCTACCACATTACAAACCTACCACATTACAAACTTACCACATACAAACCTACCACATGCGAACCTACGACATTACAAACCTACCACATACAAACCAATTACCACAAACCTACCACATACAAACCTACCACACACATACAAACGTATCACATTACAAACCTACCACATAACATTCCAACCACACCACATACCTACCACATACAAACCTGCCACATTACAAACCTTCCACATACAAACCTACCACATACAAACCTACCACATCACATACCTACCACATAGTCGGAGGGTATGTTGTCGGGCGAAAGTCCGTCCCTGTACTGAACTCTGGACTTTGTGTAGTCAAGATGCGAGAGGATGGACGAGTCAAATACCTCATTGGGACACATGATCTGTTCTGTGGCTTGTTAATGGGGGAACTTATATTCTATCAGTGTGGCGTATTAGCTTATTCGCAGGAATCTGGATCTAAAAGTGTAAAATTTAAAAATCTCCATGATAGTGACCAATCAACGCAAGTGTACGAATTTAAATACGGTCAACTTGCGCTCTGGCTGACCAATGTCAAATGGTCCTGTGGGTAATAAGCTAATACGCCGTCGACAGTAAGCAGTATGGGTACCATAATAAGTTGGATGGAGGAAGGACATGCTGACACAACATGAACAATTTCTATGATCCTATGTGGAAACACCCCACGCAATTCATAACTTGTTCATGTTAAGGTATGTTAAGTTGACCAACCCAATACCCATCAAATTTAGATATCGTAATTGAACTAATTCATTTTATGGTCCGCCCATTTAATCGTCCGCCCAGTAAATTCGTGAAACTAAAACCAGTAGAGAAATGCAAACGAGGGGAGTTCAGCCAAATTTATTGATCAAGAAGACTTAATTAAGAAGCGAGCTACTTAAGATAAATACAAACCGCGTTACCACAAGCCCTCAATAGCACTGCAAAACAACCAACGAGTGGGATAGCTGAACCAGAAAGACTACCGCCTCAAATCACAATTCTAAAGCGACGTCATTCAAACAAATAACATGTGGCGAGCCACACGCGCATAGGACGCTGTGCAGAGTGCAGTGTAATTGTACAATGTATGATGCATAACACCATGTACACAATGTACATGTACTATGTACAAATACAATGTATTACACTGTCTGTGATGTCATCAGTCAGAGTAGTAGTACAAAGGGCAGTTACAGGATGTGGCTCAGATGATGTCAATATCACAGTTCAATGTTGCTTATCAGTGACGTGGCTACCATCTCATTAGTGCAGAGGATTAGAAGGTGTATCCTGCAGGGATGTGCAATCTGCAGAGCGGTTATGTAACCAGTAACCAGAAAAATGCGTACTATTCATCACTGTCCACTACAATGCTACGCTTTTTATCGGAGTAAGGAATCGTAAAAAGCGACCTTATGCATCAAGAGATCAAGGATAGATGGTTAAAGAATGGTTTTGTTAATCATAAAGAATGGTAGTATATCAAGAGGAACAGCGGAGTCTGAAATGGAGCTCCTTTGTAAATATTATGAGCATTGGTGATATCATTCGCAATCAATCATTGGCTGATTTGGATATTGCTCCCCAAACTGAAATAATATGCCCGAATTTGCTGCTGATAAAACTTACTGACACATTAGCACCCCAAAATTTGACGGCGAAAGCAACCTGTTCCCTTACCATCTCTAATATAATATGAATTCACACGTGAATAATGTTTGTGCCGCCGTATACAATTAAATTTGAGCTTGCCAAGATGATATCAAGAGAAAAGAAGGCTAAGCTGGGCTAAGTCGCGCCGTTGCTATGGATACAGATATTCTGCGTGCAGATTATGATCAGTTCTATGCGAGTACTTTCTGATACGTTGTTGATTGCTGCGTTTTAGCGTTTGAACGAACGAAGTGTTTACTGTTTTCATTTGAAATTCAAGATCTGGAAATAGAGAACGGGTATGGCTTGCATCGTGGAGGCTATTTCCGTTAGCATCTCTTCATAAATCAATGACAGACGTTGGTCAATTTAAATCAATGCTGAGTTGATGGTTAACGGAAAAAATGTGAATTTACAGCAATTTAAGATTGAACAAAATCAAAATCAAATTGAATCGAATTTGGGTATAGCAAATTGCGCTTTTGGAACACTGCTCTTGGCGTAAATCAATGCTTTGATTCAACGTTCAGTATGAGTACGATACTCGGTTTTAATTTTCAGATTTAAGTTCATCATACAAGAGCAAATTATAATGATCAAAACTTGCACGGTCCAGCATAACTGAAAGTAGCCTAGGAATAATGGTAAATTCTGCTCCTTCATAAAATTTTTGAGAGCTTATTATTTGGTCCTGTATCATCTGGCAGGCCCAACGGGCCTTTCTAGTTGCTATTATATGATTGATCTGTCGGTCCACAAAATAACATTAATGATAAATTGAATTGAAACACGTGATTAACAAAAGGAATTATTATATATGGGGAAAAGCTAAATTACATCGCAACTGATAACTAGGTATCTATGATTTTCAATAACATGAGATAACTGATACAGCCATCTTTACAAAATTCTTCGAATTTTGAAAGAAAAACTTGATTGTCAACTTTTCAAATAAAAACAAAATCATCAATGATTTATAAGTCTTAATATTCACCAGTTATCATAATTAATTATCATATTTGAAATCGTTGAAGTTGAACTTTTGCTTCTAAGGGCCGATTTTCGTCCGGACCTTCATAAATTTTAACCAGAAAATTAAACTGTTTACAGTATTTGTAAATAAGTAAAATATACAACTCTTCTCGTATATAATATTAACAATACTTTATGTATTTTGAAAGCATCGAAACAGCAAAAATGTAACATAGTGATCAACAATTGAGAGAATTTAATCAATCCATGACTCATTTATAGAGAATATGAGAGAATATATCCGGTTAAAGTCTCTTCGATTGTAAGTATAAAATCAACAGGGTGGCACAAATATGCCTTTCACGCTTTATTAATCTGAATCTCTCTCTATAATGTAAAGTTTCCCACAGCCGAGTCCCATCCGAGAGGGAAAATTAAAAACATGAAAAAAGAAAAATTCAATCCTGTGACGATTCTCCACCAATTAGTTTTATCAATCAATTAACTGATCAAACTAGAAGCAAAAAGGAACATATAAGATAAATAGAACGACAAAGTTTGATGATAGAAATTCATGGCGAAATATCAAAACGTCGAAAGTAAATGCTATTGATTTGACATTTCGCTATGAAATTTCTAACAACATACTTTGTCATTCTATTCGTCTGGAAATTAGAAGCATGATTAGATACAGGATTGTACCGTAGGGAAAATTGTAGTTGTTCGAATCTCGATTCTCAATTTTCATTGCAGTGAATTCAACGATAGTCATGAAGTAATGGGTTCAGAAATAATCTTGTCAGTTGTCCCATCTAATCCATTGTATAGACTAATTTGAATTTTTCGGCAACAGTGAGGATGAAGGACTTAAAAACAAGATGCTGCAAAACGGGTAAAATCCTGTTCTAAACTATATGGTTAATGGTTATCTGAATATTTGATGTGTATTTAAATCTAATGATGGCCGAAGGGCAACAAAATATAGCGAGAATTATAATTAAATCCAAAACATAGCTTTTAATTCTGTATCGATATAGCAATAGCATAATCATTTATAATATTAACATTATTATTATTACTATTATTACTATTCAGAGTTTAAACATACGTAATATTAGGTCTAGATAACATCATTAAACTACATAACAAAATATGTAAGCTATAACGGATATGTCCTATTATGAGTAGTGACTTTCCAAAGGCTAACAGAAGTCACAAAAGACCCACATTGATCCTGAAAACAGATACGAATTTCGGAAGAAACCATATCTTGACAAATAAGCCGAAATCCCGGTCTAATTATACGTTCCGATGAGATCAGGCCGCATTCAGGATTGTCTTATCTAGACTTGAGCAGAACAGTCAATAGAGAAACAAGACGAATCCACTGTTCAGAGTTAGGATAATATTGCCAAGGTAGGGTTGGAAGAGGTAAAAGTTTCCAGATTAGAGAACTAGAGAGAGAAGGTTCGGGATGAAGATTACATGAGGTCAGAGAGCTGGACACACTGGAACATGTTGGTAACAGCCAGGGTATGGATAAGGACACCGCTCATCATGTCCTTGCTGACTGGTTGGGAGGTAGAGTTCCCACTCCTGAACAGAGTAACACTGTCCCCACCAGACTCCTCACCAAACTCACTGGCACGCAGGAACGCCAAGTCGTACATCTTGCTGGACGACTTCTCCGACAGCTTGCTGGACGACAGGGAGGACCGGACGACGAACACCAGTTCGGGCTTGTTGTTGTGTTCCCTGTCGTGGAGGAGAGCCAGGAGGGACACCTGCGAAGGGGCGATGTCCTTGACACCGAATACATCCTTGAGACACCTCACCACACTCCCAACTATCTCCTCCTTGGCGGAGTTGCTGTGCAGAGACACCAGGTTCTTTACTTCCCTAACATCCGTTTCCAGAGGGTCAGGTGCGATGTTAGGGAGCGACCACTTAGCAGTGGCGACCTGGTTCTGCTGCCCCTTGCTGGGGTTCTCATTGACAGAGTTGTTCCGGCTGCCTGAACGTGTTAGCCGCCTCTTGATGCTACCTTGCTTCGTGTCATCAAACGCCAGTTTCCTGACTACCGGAACAAAGCCGTCCTGCGCCACCAGAATAACGTGATTGGTGATGCTGGCAGCCAGGAAGGTGAGTGGCTTCTTGTACAGCTCCCACCCAATGTACGCCAAGTTGGCAGACAGCACGGACTGTACCTCTGAAGCCACGCTCTCCTTGGTGCTAGACAATCCCACCCTCAAGTCCACCTTACCACACCCCTCCACCAGGACAGTGTCCACCTCGCACTGGCAGGTCAGCCCCGCGCGGCACCGCACAGCTCCACACTCCCCCGGCAGCGAGGTGTCGTGGAGCCGGAAGAGGGGGGAGGTGAAGGACCGCGCCCCCGCCTCGCTCTGGTGGGTCCTCTCCCGCCACTCCTCCTCCAGCAGGGTCTCGTAGAGCGAGGAGACGTGCTGGCGACAGAAGGCGCCGCTAAGCGTCACTGAGAGACTGGCGACGGGCACCGGCGGCCACAGAACTCTGCTCTTCAGCTGAAACATTGCCAATAACTACCAGGCGTGACAAGAAGCAGGTGTGACAAATATATGCAGCAAATCGATGATAACACTGGTCAGCGAGCGAGAGTGTGTGTGAGTGCAGCAAATACCAGTGTCAGGAAGTGTTACGAGTTCAGCGAATTGCGGATGAAGTGACTCAATGGAGTGTTACGAGACTCGGAAAGCTACACAGCTGCTGCTCGAGACATGACAAACACGACGGGATTATTATTTTTATCTACAAACTACAGTACAGAATTGCTGTAGTCCGTTCAGCCATGTCAATAAGGTTAATAAAGTATAATAAAGTTCATGCTACGGTTTAAGAAGTAAGTAACGAACAAGAAGTTATAAAAGAACAAGAGCTCATGCTACGGTTCAAGAAACATTAGTTACTAATGAACACGGAAGGAATAAATGGTACTACTAATAATTTAAATTAATAAGGCCTAAAACATAGCGCAGGAATATTCACAATTCAGAGTAATTGATTCAGCTCGTAATACAATAACAGTTTGAATCAAATTGTTCTCGGGTGAAGTACACTTGTTCTAGGATCATCTTACACACACCACCTTGACCCTTCACCCTGTAATGCAATTCATTCCGGGGTACTAAAATAGCGTCAAGTCATGCCTCGCGGTCTCACTCTTAATGGATGTGAAGAGGACACGAAGTGAATCACATTAGAGGAGTGGAGGAGTGGAAATGCTTGCCTGTACATAATAGAATGCTATTTGGGGATCTTCCATGACACGATTGTATTAAATCTTTGGGGAATTCCGTGTGGTTTGTTTGGATTTAGGAAAAACAAAAGAGAAAGTAACAAAAGGGTAAGTCATCATCCTTCTTTTCGTTGCTCTTATTATGTAGTTGTACTGTTGTAGTTGTACTGTTATCAATATAAAAAGTGAATTTGAGTTCCAATATTCTCATATACGCGGTCATGGAACCGTGAAAATGCACCAAGTGTTGTTGGTGAGATGAGAGGAGTAAACCAAAGACAAAATGTGACAATGTGCAAAGGAGCATCGCCACCTGGCACCTAGGTGAGGGGTTGCTAGTTAACTAGCATTGCGCATCCAGGGTGTTGCTATGTGAGGGTTGCTAGTTAACTAGCATTGCGCATCCAGGGGGTTGCTAGGTGAGGATTGCTAGTTTACTAACATTCCGCATCCAGGGGGTACTAGGTGAGGGGCTGCTAGGCGAGGGGTTGCTAGTTAACTAGCATTGTGCATCCAGGGGGTTGCTAGGTGTGGATTGCTAGTTTACTAGCATTCCGCATCCAGGGGGTACTAGGTGAGGGGCTGCTGGGCGAGGGGTTGCTAGTTAACTAGCATTGTGCATCCAGGGGGTTGCTAGGTGTGGATTGCTAGTTTACTAGCATTCCGCATCCAGGGGGTACTAGGTGAGGGGCTGCTAGGCGAGGGGTTGCTAGTTAACTAGCATTGTGCATCCAGGGGGTTGCTAAGTGTGGATTGCTAGTTTACTAGCATTCCGCATCCAGGGGTACTAGGTGAGGGGCTGCTAGGCGAGGGGTTGCTAGTTAACTAGCATTGTGCATCCAGGGGGTTGCTAGGTGTGGATTGCTAGTTTACTAGCATTCCGCATCCAGGGGGTACTAGGTGAGGGGCTGCTAGGCGAGGGGTTGCTAGTTAACTAGCATTGTGCATCCAGGGGGTTGCTAGGTGAGGATTGCTAGTTTACTAGCATTCCGCATCCAGGGGGTACTAGGTGAGGGGCTGCTAGGCGAGGGGTTGCTAGTTAACTAGCATTGTGCATCCAGCTGGGTCCTGGTTGAGGGGTTGCTAGTTAACTAGTATTGTGCATCCAGAGGGGTCATAGGTGAGGGTTTGCTAGTTAACTAGCATTGTGCATCCAGAGGGATTGCTAGGTGAAGGGTTGCTAGTTAACTAGCATTGTGCATCCAGAGGGATTGCTAGGTGAAGGGTTGCTAGTTAACTAGCATTGTGCATCCAGAGGGATTGCTAGGTGAAGGGTTGCTAGTTAACTAGCAATGCGCATCCAGAAGGATTGCTAGGTGAAGGGTTGCTAGTTAACTAGCATTGTGCATCCAGAAGGATTGCTAGGTGAAGGGTTGCTAGTTAACTAGCAATGCGCATCCAGAGGGGTCATAGGTGAGGGGTCAATTAGCAGTGCGTAACCAGGTGTGTTCCTGGGGACCCGCTGCAGTGCCGCAGATGTTAGGTGCTACCCCTCACTGGGTGGGTTGAGTGGATATTTCTCAGAAAAATGTGCTCAGTAATATTAGTTAAAATATTCTAATTTTAGATAAGCTCATTACTAGTAGCTTCGGAGCTACTTCAGCAACATTTAATTAATGTTATAGAAGTCGCACAGATTGAAGGAGAAAATGCAATAAATGATTATCAGAAACATGTAGATGTGCAATGTTAGGGGTCCTCCCAAGAACTTTAGAGCTCGTGACTTCTCGTGATATTTCGCTAATCGCTATACAGTAAGAAATCATGGTTTACTTTCAAGTGAAATTTGCATTCGAAGGCATATCATTGAATTTCCCCACGTAGGTATCATTAAAAAATCACAGCTGATAAATCTAATAACCAAATGCAATGCAATCTTACACGAAAAAGCTCGAAGTCAATGACAGTCCCACTCATGATGATATGAAACGTCAGAAGAGATAAGAAATCGGCAGAAAAAGAATGCTTTGCATTTAAAAAGAGATCAGAAAGAGAACTTCACTGCTCCAGACCGCGCTATAATAATTATTGACCATGTATGACGTCATTATCAGGGTTTAGAATGGTGTATTGGTGACGCAGGAGCACGTATTTTCCTCGCATATCACTATACACTCAGGTCATTACTCACAAAGCTTCGGTGAGGACCGATTCACAATTCAATAAAGAGATACTAATCTCATCATTGGAGAAATTAAGGCTCCGTAATATCAGAGGAAATAACACGGGGTTGTCAATGTTATTACGGTGAAGATGCATCGCAGAGGTGTGTACCAACGAAATCGTCTCTAATTTCGGCACAGAACAGTGGACAGAAGTTCTGCGACTCTGAAAACTATAATCATTTGACTAATATTATTATGAGGATGTAGGATTCCGAGTCACGTCAAATTGTTTAAAAAAGTAGTGAAATGCAGTAAAATACACCAGGTTATGGACTACAATGTCAAATTTATGGCATAATTTCAATACTGCAGACTGCAATGTCATAATTTCATAACATCAACAAGAATTTCATGCGAATTAAGAATTTTCTATATACTGACTTATTAAACACCAATGGTCATTGGTCAATTAAAAACATTTCAATATATAATATCGGTGTGTGACTGTTGAAAAAGGTATCAAAATCCAGCGATTTAAACTTAAGTTCTTATTCAACGTGATATCCGACATAACAGAATCTATCGACTCAATCCATCGCCTGAATCCATCGCCTGATAGCCACCTATACAACACTCGGCAGAGAAAACAAGTTAGGATTGTACCGGAGGATCGTCTGCACTCCATGCACTAACATCGCAGAACTATGAGTCAAATCATCCACATCCACAGACACAACCTCATCCACCCCATCCATAAACTGGTGGATATCAAAGGACTGCTTGCCGGTTAAATCAAAGTCCGCCACCTTCCAAAACCCAACATCCACGGACTCAATATCCGAGAAACCATCAGAGTGATAGATATCAGAGATTTGCTGAGCTGTTAACTTGGTGAACATCACAAAGTGAAGCTCGGGTTTGTACGAAGTCTGTTCGTTAGTGAGAATACCGAGGAGTAGCGGCGGACTCACCATCTCCTCCGCTACGTTCACCTCTTCCCTCACCTCCCTCACCAGGCTGTGGTATATCTCCCTCACCACCGCCTCGGATCCCGTCCTCTCCAACTCGTCCCCTGTCCTGATACCCATATCCCCAGGCTCGGCGTGTCCCCCGATGAAGTGCCACATCCCCGGGAGCTCGCACACCAGATGGGATCGCAGCTGAATCAGCCCGTAGTGATCCGAAGTGACTAACACCCCGGCGTGAGCTATGACTTCTGCCATGCACGCTTGGGGGTCGTTGTACTTTTCACGCCCATACGCTGCAACTTCCTCGCTGTGTTTCCCAAGATTAGTCGTCTGGTTTTCCTTGTAATTAGTAAGCCCAATACTCAGTTCCAGTTCCATGTTGTTGTCTTGATCAGCTATGGCAATAACCATATCTGGGGTGTTGACGATAAGATCACCTTTCCTCACCTGCCATCCAGCCAACCTGAACTTAGAGCCATTGAAAAGGTGAGGATTCCCCTGCAGCTTCTCATTCCACTCCACCTCAGCCTTTCTCTCAAGGTCTTCAGAAGCTGGCTTCTTGTTAAACAAGGAGGAGGTTTTCACTGAGACTTGGTGAGGCGCTAGAGGATGGGGGAAGTAGATGGAGCTTCTCTTTGACAACATCGCTATAACGAGAGGGTAATTAAGATATCAAAATAAAGGGGTAGGAGGGCAGCAGTGGGAACAAAGCTTCTGTATTATCCGGGATACACAAAACACACAAGTGATCTGTAATTCCTAGCTTCCTATACACTCTAGTACTCTACAATGATGCATCAACGATGTTTGAGGATTAAAGGGCAATAGGTCGACAGAGCATAGCATAGCTGGAGTACAAATAGTAATTATAAGCTTCACCATAATATTTTAATATTTAAACGCAGTAAACGCAAAACTCCAAAATAATATGCTAAATTCAAGAGTCCAATTATGGCATCACCAACACTGTAGATGATCAGTGCATGGAGGACCATCACAGAGAACCGATGTACCTATTACCTTATCGAGTTATCGGTCTCATCGCCAACCAATACCAAATCATCTAATTTGATTATTGGACCATTTTCGACCAATTTCTCTTGTTGACTGTTCCTTTGGACCACCTAGCAGGAGTTCAATTGTGGTACAAAAGTCAAATATAGTGCTGACTCCATACAAAATTGAGACATACGTACCTACATATCACATCACACGATACTAATAAAAGCTGCAATGTCATGATACGTATTCACGTGCGTGCGCCGCGAGCGAAGCAACGCGCGCGCGCGCGTAATTGCAAATTTGGCGCAACATACATCAGTTTCCAAATCCAAAAACTAGCAATAACTGTCTAATTGTTTAATCGTTGTGGGTACGAACACAATATTTGAATTTTAAAAACACTCGAAGGACAACTGTAACCAAATAAGGCTACAAAATCTGGTAGAAATCCTTTCTCAAAATGGAACACGGCGGTATAATAATAATAACTTTCTTGCACGGAAGAGTTACAAGTATGGAAGAGGAACATGGATGAGATACTGACACAAACCTCTTGACCATTGCTATTACGATTAGAACGGCTCGCATTTCTCACGGCAGATAAAGGTATAAACGGTTTGGTGGTTTTTGGTCATGAGATCTTGGCACCTCAATAACACTCTGCTCTATCATAGGCCTTGTTTGGCAGTGCAAACAGTGCAGTAGTAGTTGTAGCAATGAAACCCGTCAAATGCCAAATGTATCAGGTTATATCTTCTGATAAGGCAATACACAGCACCCTATATTGTGTGAAACAGGGAGACGTGGACAGTAATTAATGTTGTAGCTCTTGCAACGATGTAGTGTTGTATTGTGCAGTTGTCAAAACAAGCATACATTGAACAAGACAAAACAAGCAAAATCACAAACCGTTAGCGAGTGTGATGATTTTGTAATACGTAAACCAAATTTACTTCCTACTTCATGTAATAGATACATTGCATCATCTGTATAAATAGGTGATCGTCATCACAGCAAACTAAATCACTAATATGCACACTATTAGGTGTTATAGTAGAGTTTTAGGTAAGTAGGTACTACTAGATAGCCGTACATTCATGTTGGTGTTTTTATCGCTCGACTATCGTAAACAGAGTGTTTTTCAATAACAATTAGCCTGTAGAAACCATTCCTGTCATGTGTGTCTCAATCAGCAGTGTGTTTCCCTATAATAAGCACTGTGCCCTGTATCAAATAACCGGTGAACTCATGACTCATGAGGAATGGAAAGTGGCGATTTAAGTATTTGGAATGTGAATATGCCGGGTATGGTCTTTTGGCTCGAATTTTCGTCGAAAATTTCAAACAATATCAAAAGTCTGGCGATATATCGTCATGATGAAATTAATATCGATGAAATTAATGATGTAAACCCCATGACGTCCATATAATAAATGCTAAGAACTAGATTATCAATTCCATGAAAATTACATGACTTAATATTTCACAATTATGTTACTTCATAATATTTCACAATGTTGTAACATGAGAATGGATCATGAGGTTGCACTGTAGCAATATCTTATTACAGCGAGCGCTTCCACTTCCACACGAAATAAGGAAGTCAACTACCATTTCTATCTCCTATGCCATGATATTAACGCCTGTTATGTGTGAGACATTAAATGCAGATTCAAGTTGTATACTTAACTCATGGATTGCAATTCTTTTGATCATCATTTTAATGTATGATTATATGATCCATGATAGCATGGAGACGACTTATGAAATGATAAAATAAGCGGTTACATGTCGAAGTGGTGACCGTATACCGCAACTTACATGGTCGAGGCGACAGCCGAGACTGTGTAAGTTGGATAATGAACGAGGCGTGCCGAGTTCATTATCGAAGGTATACGGTCACAGCTGAGATCATGGAACCGGATTATACCCCGACCGGAAACAGCTGGGACCGACTATTTTCCGACCAAACTATAGTATTTCTTCCCAATCGGGTCTGATGACCCTCGTCTGGATCGATTCAACGATTAAGTAGATTTTTGAGTGCTCCTTCATAAAATCAGATTTCATTTTAAGCTTTTTTGCTCTGTAATTCAGTGGAGACCGTATAATAATCGGTTACATGTCGAAGTGGTGACCGTATACCGCAACTTACATGGTCGAGGAGACAGCCGAGACTGTGTAATATGGATAATGGATTTTTACGAGTTCATTATCGAATACGGTCACAGCTGAGATCATGGAACAATACCCCGACCGGAAACAGCCTGGATCTACTATCCTCTGACCAAACAACACTATTTCCTCCCACTCGGGTCTCACGACCCTCGTCTGAATTCAACGCTTAAGTAGATTATAAAATAAAATTTCATTTTTAGCTTTTTTGCACTGTAATTCAGTGGAGACCGTATAACCAAACTTATACGGTCGCCAAAACAAGCTTGGGAGGGGTATAATAATATATATGATGCTTTGGGTCACGTTTGTAGGGAACATGGTCCTACACATCAAATTCAATATTTCAAGCTATAATATCCACATGACAAGAAACACGTGCAACATGACATACCTTGGCGGGTTTCTGAGTTAGGGATCGTCGAATCTGCTACTACAGGGTTCCTGAAAAATAATACAATGTGAAATACAGGCTGCAGTACGCAATGTGAAATAATCCAGAATAAAATGTGAAATATTTTAGTACGCTATTTGAAATACTGTAACAGTGTAACTTACGCAATGCAAAATAATGCTTTATGGAATGTGAATTGAGAAATATAGGGGGAGTGTCACTGTCCCAAATGTCCCAATCCACTTTTTCTTGAGTTTGGGACATGACATCCCCAATACGGCAGTACGCGTAGTATGTAGCGTAGATACTTAATATGTAGCAATATCTTAAAAGTCAAATCTTAAAATACAACATCTTAAGATGCATTGCACGAGAGATTACTCGGAGCGCTTTGTCAATAGACATGGCTCGCCACCTTTGAATGGTAGTACAATTACTAAGTTTGTTCGTACAATGTGTCAATTACCTGTGTGTTGCGGCAATTATATTTTACGTACCTTCCTATGTAAAGTGTACACAGTGTACATTGTATACAGTTTACATTGTACACAATGTACATTGTACACAGTACACTTCTGCAATCTGCACTGGTTCATGATATCTGGTATCTAATGTTACTTTATTCCTCTTAACGTACCCAAATAATATTCAATCTTCAGGACAATTTTCACTTCTCAGTATAATGTTTTGATGTTGCACTGTCCCTACTAGCTAAGTCTGGCGTTTGCAATGTTCAGAACTAATCTTAAAATCTTTTCGTTCGTTTTTTAACATTGACCTGTGTGAAGTAATATTGCTGAACAATGCCAGTATTATTTCACGAGTGATATCAACCTAAGTATTCAGTATTCAGTATCCTCTTAAGGCTCAGCAGGATGTAGAAACACGAAGATACCATCATTATGTCAATTATCATATAATTGTTGTCTCATTGTGCATCCATATCAATCAATTTAGGACATCTTGAGAGAAATTACTCTGTCTCAGAAACAGGCCGTGACTTAGCTTCCAATAAACTATTTATTGAACACCACTAAAGTACTAATAATAAATCATCTTATGTCTCAGTGTGTGTAATGATGTAGAGATGTCTTGCATGAAATATAAAATGTTTATTGTCGTTTATAACTTACATACACATGCATGCAGGGGATTACAGCCCCCCCCTAGTTTTCGAAAGGCCCCCTCCAGTATACTGTCACCAGTCACCACTCTGCCAACTCACTAACATCAATCAGTACTTACTATATTTCTATCAACTTTTGACTTATTTTAGTCCTGTACCGCTATATATTAACTGATCTGTGCTTCTTACCATCCATTCTATATAACCACACCGTCATATTTAATCAAAATTTATATTATCCAAACGATAAACGATATATGATTCTATGAATATATTATTTATTCGCATTTTCCCGTAGCAGTTTAAAACCGTTAACCGAGCAACTTATCTCTGATTGGTGCAGTCTCATTTGCTAACATATAAACGATTTAATATTAATAATCCTAAACCACGAGGAATTGCATGTGTTCGAGCTGACACTCATGCAGCCACTGTTAAAAGATTGCAGTGCACGACATTATATATTGCTGTAAATGACATGGGCCCATCCCCCATAGAAGGGGAAGCTATGGAAAATGATTTAAACTGTTATTTGATATCATTGAGTATAGCAGAGAAGTTATATAAGTGAGATGATGCATCACTATACACGTCTTGCACTATGTACAATGCTCATACACTTTCATTCAGCTAAAAATAGTAACAAATTACAGTACCAATAATATGTTAATTGCAACACTATACTATATTATTTGCGTGCAGCAATGCAGCATCTAGATGTGCAGCTACTCTGTTTAAAGTGTCAGCGCCGTGACACATCATTCATCTTCTTATAACTTTATTAAATGCATTAAACGTGACCAGGGAGGGTGTCTACAACACATGTAACACCTTTGATGGGTTTGTGATGTAAGCGGATCACAAAGGCACCATGACACAATGGTCTCTTTACACAGTTTACATTAGAACTTGATAATGGAGGTTACCAATGATTTCTGTAAAAACTAACAACTTACAAGTGTTGTTAGTCAGTGTACAGTGCGCGTGTACTGTGTAATGGTGTCAGTGGTACATATCATGGTGTAGGTTAGTAGTGAAAGTGCCAGCGCTCGTTTTAAGTCCGTTTTGGGAACTTCTTGATTTTCAGGCTGATTTCGAGACAAAACGGACAAGAATAAGATAAATAGAATACAAGCCTTCCCGTAAGATGAAGTCTTTAAAAGTTTAAAGCATAAGCATCAATTATTTGACTTCGTACAGTTAATAACAGTAAGCATACAATTAAATTTTTCAATCAGTTTGTCAGGTATGATGTTAGTTGTTTACACATTGAAAAAAAATGGTTTTTATCAAATACTTTTTAAACAGTTAAACCCCTCAAAAGGTCGTTTGTTCCAAATATTCATTTCGCCAAATTTATATCACTTTTGTCCAAAATTTCTGGATTTACTGAAATTCAGAGCATTTTATTTTAGCTGAATAACGTTGGCTACCATGATATTTTGACTATAATGTATACGAAAGTACACAAATACATTTTACAGCAATTCATGACAGTCAATATATATCTACTTGTGCTCGTCTGAGAAGGCTGATGTTGAAGTAGTATAAAGTGTAACGTCGAAATAATCTTTATATAATATAGTGTTGCTTTTATCCTTCACAACAATTAATATTATACCAAAAGAGGAGTGAAGCGTCGCGTGGCAACTCATCAAAGCATCAAAGACCTCGATTGCTAATTGATATTTCTTGAAGGGCTATAATAAAGAGAGACGTTTGGTTAATGGATTGGCGTGCTATGTACGTACTGACGTAAGTTAAAAAGTTAAAAGGTAACATCTTATCAAAAGATGTCCTATTCGACACAGTAAAAACTATATGCAATTTGTATATAACACTCTCAAAATAAATAGAATCTGAAAGACCTAGAGAACTCAACGAGGACACTAATCTATGCAGAATCATCACATTATGGGGGGTAGAGCATGGTTTTTAAATTCCTAAACCCTTTCGCTTCAGAGTTATGGACGAAAAACCCCTTTTTTAGTCATACGCCTAGCCCCAAAATTGCCCCCTATTTAATATATAAAATCTGAAGGTCGTAGAGAACTGAACGAGGACTCTACCTATGCAGAATCATCACATTATGGGGGTAGAACATGATTTCAAAGTCCCAACCCCTTTCGTTTCAGAGTTATGGACGAAAACCCCTTTTATTCATGACCCCAAAATTGCCCCTATTTAATAAACGATATCTGAAGGTCGTAGAGAACTGAACGAGGACTCTAGCCTATGCAGAATCATCACATTATGGGGGGTAGAACATGGTTTCAAAGTCCTAACCCCTTTCGTTCCAGAGTTATGGACGAAAAAACCCTTTTAGAAAGCCCCAAAATTGCCCCTATTTAATATATAAAATCTGAAGGTCGTAGAGAACTGAACGAGGACTCTAGCCTATGCAGAATCATCACATTATGGGGGTAGAACATGGTTTCAAAGTCCTTACCCCTTTCGTTGAGGAGTTATGGACGAAAAACCCTTTTTTAGCCCTACGATCAACCCAAAATTGCCCCTATTTAATAAACGATATCTGAAGGTCGTAGAGAACTGAACGAGGACTCTAGCCTATGCAGAATAATCACATTATGGGGGTAGAACATGGTTGTAAAGTCCTAACCCCTTTCGTTTCAGAGGTATGGACGAAAAACCTATTTTAACATATTTTCATCTATTGCTAGAAAAAAAAACAATTCTCTATAAGTCTATAATATTATAAACCTGTCTCTTTTTCTTCTTGCAGTAGATTACGACTACAGATATTGCAACCAAGACCGGGGGGGGGGGCCGAGAGCTAATTGGTAGGACCACATGCCAGTTAAGGGGTGGGTGACCCGGCGGGCTCGACCAGTTAGGGTCTGGACCCTAACTGGTAAAATTTTCAGCCAAAAGGGTCCACCCAACCATCTGACCAGTTAGATTTTGTTACCTAAGTGGCTATTTTCAGCGTTGATACTAAAAGGTGGAACCACCCGAAACCACCCGAAACCACCCGAATCCACCCAACCCACCCGAAACCACCCCCGAAACCACCCAATAAAGCCCGAAACCACCCGAAACCACCCCGAAACCACCTGAAACCAGGCGAAACCAGCCAACCCACCCGAAACCAGCCACCCCACCCGAAACCAGCCAACCCACCCGAAACCACCCGAAACCACCCAAAAACATTGTTTTGCATTTAAAATATTTTGTGAAAAATACGAACCCAGCCCGAACCCAGCCCGAAACGAGCCACAATTTTTCTAAAAGGTGGAACGACCCGAAACCACCCGAAACCACCTGAAACCACCCAATCTACCGAAACCACCCAACCCACCCGAAACCACTCAACCCACCCGAAACCACCCAATCTACCGAAACCACCCAACCCACCCGAAACCACCCAACCACCGAAACCACCCACCCAAAACCACCCAATCTGCCGAAACCACCCAACTCACGAAACCACCCAACCCACCGAAACCACCCAACCCCACCGGAAACCACCCAACCCACCCGAAACCACCCAACCCCACCTTGAAACCACCCAACTGACCCGAAAACACCCAACCCACCTGAATCCGAAACCACCCAACCCATCCGACCCATTTGAACCCGAAACCATCCAAACGAACGAAACTGAAACCACCCAACCCACTTGAAGCTATCCAAAACCGCTCTGGAAGACATGTTTGGGGGCGTGGCAGGTGGTGGTTTCGGGTTGGTGGGTGGTTTCGTGGCTGTGGTTCGGTTGGGTTGGGTTAGTTTCGGATCAGGGTAGCTGCATGACCCCTGAAATCCGGTTGGAGCGAGGGAAATTTTTGGACTTCAAGATAGTGGTTGATACTTAGCTTAGATAAGGGAGCCGCCACACATTGTCACCCTTTTTCCCCCATTTTTAACCCCTCCCCTCCGTCTGTCAGCATATGTCATCATTGGCTGACCCCCCCCATGCTTACGTCAGCTGTGGCCAAACCCCTCCTTTTTCAAAACAAATTTTAGTTATTTCGAATCGAAACAACAGACATGAAATATCAGTCTTAAATGTGTGGTGTGATTCATATTGTTAAATTCGTTTAAAACAAGCAAAATTTGCTTCTTATTGCTATAGACGAACCTCATTTAATCATAAAATATGGCCTGTCACGTGTCCAGTTAGTTGGAAATATAGTCATATTGCAGAAATGAAATAGGTACTCCGAAAAACTTTGGAAATCGTACCCCTACTACCTAAGGATTTCAAAATTGAAAATTTTTGCTGACGTCAACAAACCCCAAACCCCCTCCCTCCCCCCTACTACCTGTAAGCATTTGAAAACCCCCTCCCCCGTATAGTGATGACGTAATATGTGACAGCTCCCTAAGATTATTTTCACGAGGGAGCCCAACTGGTCGTTTTGATAGGTATATATCTTGAGGCCTGGAAAAGGATGGCAAATTGGGCCATAAACAGGGCAAAAGAGAAGTTTCGCAGAGCAAAATTTAAAAAAGAGGCGTGAGATGGTACGCAATAAATATGAATGTAGTTCATGATAGCTATCTTTGGGACTATCGGATGGGTTTTCGGGTTGAATGGGTGGACTCCGTTAATTCAGTGGTTTCGGGTGGGTTAGGATGGTTTCAGAGCTTTCAGAATCCAAAAGTTTACTCAAATGTGTGACCACGGAATGGTTTCTGTATAATCAGGGCAGAAAAAGAAACATAATTATTAGAAGTATAAGAAAATTGGAACATGTAATAATAATGAAAGTTTAGAATGAACACGATGACAATACGAAACCAAACACTCTCAAACGTAATTTTCAATAAATGATCCGAATTTGTACATAACATTTGGACATGCCCGCGCGCGCCCTTGCCTACGAATGGCTGTCACAAAATGGCGATGTGAGCATTCAGTATTCATACGTATTTGATATTGCCCGGGTTCTTTCTTTCTTTGTAAATGTACAGGGTGCGCCAAAAGTCTTGACCCCTTTATTTTTTTGATCATTCGAAAAATACATAAGATATTTCGATTCTGTAAAAAGTTTCTTTCAATATAACCAAAGAATGGCGGGTTCTGAAATTTTCAGGTTGCTGGGACGTCCCTAGCAACCATACGAGTTCCCATAGCAACCGACCTAAACATTGAAGATTTTTAACGTTTCTGACATTTAGATCAAGACCACATTTTATGTTTTGATTACTCATCATACAGGATAGATATTTCGATTCTGTGAAAATTTTCAGTGATCATAACAAGTCAACGCTGAATTCTGAGATTTTCAGATTGCCATGGCTTTCATTGCAAGCACACGAGTTTCCATAGCAACCGAACAGTACAGCAAGCTGAATTTCAGCACGGCCGTTGATATAAATTCCGGATTTCAGATGTCTCACAATCTCTGGTCTATGACTACGTAATATTTGAGAATTTGCAGAGCTTTATGCCACTACTTCCATGCAATTGTGCTCGTAAAAATAATCCATGCACATTGCACGTGGCACATGATCAGTTCATGATTCATCATTGCATGTGATCATTAAATTTCGGAAAGTTACCAAATTTCCTCATTTTATTTGGTAACAGAGCTATACATCATATAATGGAGATTGGAGTAATGGTACCTACACACTAAGTTAACGTAAAATCGACAGAGTATCAAAAATGTACATATCGGAGGAGAATGATTGATATGATCACAATTGCCGGTTAGAAACCGTCAGTCCACCATAACCCAAAATTCATCGTTTGGGTGGTTTCGGATTGTTGTGGGTTGTTTTGGGTTGTTTCGGGCTGTTTTGAAACCATACGAAACAGCACAAAGTGCATAATTCATATTTTGTGTGGAATCGCCTGGTTTCAGGTGGTTTGAATACCCCAATTTACGCAAAAAATTTCGAAACTAGCGCAAAACGAACCAAAATTTTACTTAAATTTGAACTACCCGAAACCACCCGAACCCACCCAGAATATGGATTTTGGATAGTTTCAGGTGGGGTGGGTCGTTTTGGTCATTTTGGTGGTTAGAATTCCCTAATTTATGCAAAAATTTTGAAGCGAGCCAAAATTTTACCTTTGTTTGGAACTACCCGAAACGACCCAACCACCGAACCAACCCAAAATATGAATTTTGGGTGGTTTCGGGTGGTTTTGGGTGGTTTCGGGTGGTTTTGGGTGGTTTCGGGTGGTTTCGGGTGGTTTCGGGTGGTTTCGGTGTTTTAAGTTCCCCAATTTATGCTAAAATTTCGAAATTATCCCGAAACCAGCCTGAAACCAGCCCGAAACGACCCAAAATTTAACTTAAATGGGTGAACCGAAACTTTCCGAAACCATTTCGAAACCACCCAACCCACCGTTGGCTGGGTTGGGTGGGTTGGGTGGTTTCGGGTGGTTGGGTGGTTTCGGATGGTTTCGGGTGGTTTCAGGTGGTTTCGGGTGGTTTCGGGTGGTTTCGGAGTTATGTTGGGTGGTTTCGGGGGTGGTTTCGGGTGGGTTGGGTGGTTTCGGGTGGTTTCGGGTGGTTTCGGGTGGTTCCACCTTTTAGTATCAACGTATTTTCAGACCTAATTATTGTGGAAATTACCATTTAAATCGAAATTGAAACCAAAGAGATTCATTCTACCAGAAAACGCATGATACAAGAAAGTGAGTTATGCTTTACCAATTTTGTGTTTATTTTTCATCGTGTATTCTATGTATACTGTATTATGTACATATCTATCACTCACACATAACTCAATAATCAACATCATGAGACCTTATCAATCTCGAACTATATACCTGTCGTCTAACCATAACGTTGATGGGTCTTATGACATAGGCGCTCGAAATGATAGTGAAATAGATTAATAGGTACCGTTCATTCTTAATAATGATTCTGTGTTATTTTCGTTGTACTGCAATATCGATAGGATAGAGTGTTGGTTGTGATGAACTATATAGTTATATTTAACAGAAAGTTGTTTGGTTTGGAGCTTTAAAATGTGATGTAAGTGATAATTATGAGATTGGAGAATTACTTATTTTGCACTTATTTTGCCATACGAAATTAAGTCTCGATAATTTATGCGATTTAATTGAGATATTAACATTATGAAATCAACATTAATTGGGTGGGTGGTTGTCGTCGATTTTGACCAACCACTTAGGGTAAGAACCTAACTGGTGGGTGGGTGGGTCAAAATTTTGGCTTACCAGTTAGGTACCAAAATAGGCATGTGGTCCAGCCATTTAGCTCCCGGCCCTCCCCCGCCAAGACAAGTACAAAACCTATCAAAATCCAGATTGTTAAGTGTGTCCCTTCATGTATCATATTTTGATTGAAGAGACTGAAAGGAAAGCGACATCATGAAAAGATCCATTTTATAAGCGAGAGATTTTGGCAGATCTAATTTCAGGCATGCCCACCATTATTTGGGATGAACCCAATCTGATGTACATTGTACAGCATAGACCGGAATAGTGTTTATTTTATATGAGCCCAAGGAATTTCAATACTCAGTGTCATACTCACAGGGAACGGACTCTAGGTCAGGGAATCAAGGTCGGGAGACTCTGGGTTGGGGGACTCTGGGTCAGGGGCGGCAAACCTGGGTGGACTCTGGGTCGGGAGCATCTTTAGTTTATATATATACACTATCTAAAGCTCTTCACTTATAAGGTGACTCTCTCGGTTAACCCTGATAATGGACCCTGGAATCCGGATAACCGGTGCAATCACGTGACCCAATGGATCATTGCTGACACTATCCCATACCGCTTGTTGGACTCATATCCCGGATGTCATCAGAGCGGATCCATTATACGAGAGGGTCATGCGAGCACGACTGCATGCATATGATTATGCAGACACTATGCCTACGGCTCTACTTTTGGAAATCTTGCCGCTGCCAACGCTGTCCTCAACGCAGACCCTCCCCCTCTCCACAGCCACCCTGATCCCCCAGCCAACCGTCCCTCCTCCCAACCCTCCCCTCCTCTGCAGACACTTTCATAATCAAGATCATCCAAGGAAGAATCTTCACTTTAAAATCCCTCTTCTTGAGCTCAAGGCTACTCTAGAGATAGCAAGCCCTTAAAAGGTGGAAGACAAGCTTGGAGGTGTATCAAGTGGAGCTGCAAGTGTACTGGACGATTCTACACCATCAATCTTTCACTCCTTTGCCAAACCTCACTGCCACCCTGCTGATGCTGCTGACTCCAATGCTAATGAGGCCCGCTTCTAGATCAAGTAGATGGCTTCCACTACCATTCTTGCTTCCAACTGCCTGATCCTGGCTCCTCAAACCCAGAGTCCCCTGACATAGAGTTCCATCGTTTGGCTTTATGACGTTCACAGAAAAAGGACTATTTTGTAGTTACCCATAGGGCTGAAAATGGGTTTTTTGTCCATCACTCAAGAACAAAAGGGTGTAGGACTTTGAAACCATGTTCTACCCCCCATAATGTGATGATTCTGCATAGGCTAGAGTCCTCGTTCAGTTCTCTGTAGCGACCTTCAGATTTTATTCATTAAATAGGGGCAATTTTGGGGTCACGCATAGGGCTAAAAAGGGGTTTTTCGTCCATAACTCTGAAACGAAAGGGGTTAGGACTTTGAAATCATGTTCTACCCCCCATAATGTGATGATTCTGCATAGGCTAGAGTCCTCGTTCAGTTCTCTACGACCTTCAGATTTTATATATTAAATAGGGGCAATTTTGGGGCTAGGCGTATGACTAAAAAGGGGTTTTTCGTCCATAACTCTGAAGCGAAAGGGTTTAGGAATTTAAAACCATGCTCTACCCCCCATAATGTGATGATTCTGCATAGATTAGTGTCCTCGTTGAGTTCTCTAGGTCTTTCAGATTCTATTTATTAAAAAGGGGCAATTTTGGGATTCCGCATAGGGCTAAAAAGAGGTTTTTCGTCCATAACTCCAAAACTAAGGGGTTTACGACTTCAAAACTATGCTCCACCGCCTATGATGTGCTCATCCTGCATAGTTTGGTATAACGAAGTGGCCTGTATCTCAATCAGAAGCTGAGATCTTGGCAGTCGAAGTTGTTGCCCCAATTCGGGAGAAAAGGGGTCCAAAAAAGGGGTTTCCCCAACTTGGAATCCGGTGATCTTTTTTTTTGGTGAATTTGGGGACTATGAACTACCGAAAAACGTTCTCAGACCTACTTAACTATTTAGTTCACAGTGGGTTACAGTCGTACCCTTACTAAAAAAGGAACTGGTCTGTCTTCGAATATTGATATATAACTATTGCTTACCCCTACCTTCGTAATTAGGCATAGAAATGGCAATGTGATAATAAGTATATGATAACCTGATTGCTGATTGGTAAGAGAAATGGCAATGGAATAGTGTGATCACCTGATAGGTAAGAGAAATGGCAATGGAATTGTGTGATCACCTGATAGGTAAGAGAAATAGCAATGGAATAGTGGGGGGAGTTTCAGTGTCCCAATTGTCCCAATTGTACCTGTCTCAATTTACTTTTTTTTTAGTTTGGGACTGGTTTTTGGGACAATTGGGAAAACTGGGACATTTGGGACAATTGGGATAATTGGGACAAACCAAAAGTTGAAAAAATCAGTCATTTATCATTTTTTATTGATTCAAGATTTTCTATCATTGAAATGAATGTTATATTCATACTAGAATACTAAGTACATATTTTGTTTGTGTTTGTTTGCAGTGGTTAAGTGTTCCCACTTCCCTATCCCAAAACCTATGATGGGAAAAAGACAGTACAGTGGCAGTTGCAACGCAGCAAGTGCTGCTATATGTAACAGGCTGAGAGACAAAAAACAATAAACTGCCACTCAAAAACACAATCATTTGATTCCCAGTTGTCTCTGTCATTTTTGTCCCAACTGTCCCATTTGTCCCAAATGTCCCATTTTTCTCAGTCCGCATTCAATTTTTGGAGTCCCATTTGTTCCATTTTCTCTGTCCCATTTGACCCAATTGTCCCAGTCCGCATACACTTCTTTGAGTCCAATTTGTTCTATTTTCTCTGTCCCATTTGTCTTAATTGTCCCATTTGTCCCATTTGTCAATGGAATAATGTCCTGATAGGTAAGAGAAATCCCAATGGAACTTTTTAACCTGATTGAGTTTGGGATAACCTGATAGGTAAGAGAAATAGAAATGGAATAGTGTGATAACCTGATAGGTAAGAGAAATAGCAATGGAATAGTGTGATCACCTGATAGGTAAGAGAAATGGCAATGGAATAGTATGATCACCTGATAGGTAAGAGAAATAGCATTGGAATAGAATGTTAGTATGCTCACCTGATAGGTAAGACGAATGTGGTGTTAATGCTGTCTGTGGGATCCCCCTCTTCTGCTCTCTGCAGGTCCTTCACTTCGCTACGACAATCTGTCAATCACATCGTCAGTTAAAATCTCCCCGGGCTTTCGTTTTTGACATGGTGCAGAATACATCAAAATTAGAGGCACAATTTTTAAAAAAAACACGCATTCCAACGACGTACGTATGTCGTTCACAAATCGTAATCGATTGACTTTCCTTGTTACAACCATAGACAAATTAAACTTGATGCAAGACAAACTTAATAAGTAATAATTTTGATTGCTAGGGACCCTTGCTAGATATGGATAAGTACTGAGGATATTGCTAATGTTCTAAGTAGATAATTGCGAAATAGTGTCAAACCGTCGATAACGTTGTATTTACAAAGCGGACAGGTGCCGTTGGAAACGAGCCAAGGCGTAATACAGGAGTCATGGTACACGTGATCGCACTGTAACTGCTTCACTTTCTGAAAATTATAGAAATTAATAGTGGAAATTAATAATTGGAAATTTCAAATTTATACTGATAATGCCATTTGCTAAAGTCTCGTGGTCACAGATTGGAGACTGGAGTGGTGATTAAGTGATGTCAAAGTTGAACTCAAGGTGCAGTCTGTAGAAGTTTGAACGTTGTGAGAATATAAATATTAAAATGTGTAGGTAGTTCAGAAGCTTTCGAAAATCAGCAAATCACATTATCATGAGTTTCATCGTCAATTATTGTTGAGTATCATCATTTTGGAGCAAAGTGGTGTGAATTTGAAGAAAAATGAGACACCTGAGTCTAACTTACCCCAGGAAATTTGATGTCTTCTAGACATATCGTGCATTCTCCTAGCATGTCAGATGGCATGAGAGTTTTCACAGGTAATTGTGCTATCTTTGCCTTTGCTTTTCTTTCTTTGATTGTCTGTTAGGATATTAATGATGTCATATAACTATATAACATGATGTAAGATAGTAGGGCAATTTCACTAAATCGTGTTATTAAGGTCACTAATAAAATGTTTCCACTACCGATTGAGTTGGTGTAAGTTCTACTAATAACTCATAGCTCACAGTTACACTCAAGTATACAAAGCATTCAGAACATTGCTTTTGTCACCAAACCTGTTCAGCGTGTCTTCTTATAACAAACATGCTACGCTGAGCTCTGACCTGAAGTTGGATGTTTTAGTACAAATATTCTTAATAATAAATACTCATACTTTAGGACAGGTCACCGCGACATGTTACTTGCAACGAATTTTCATCATAAGTATGACATCATCAGGATGAAATTGTATTGACATTCATATAATGGGACACAGGAAAACATATGAACATATCGGTAACCTAAAGGTTTATGTTATAGTTAATAATAATGTTACAGTGTGCTGCTGGTGGCCAGGTGCAGCGGGGCCTTCTAATGTAATAGCTTTTGCAAGGGTTATTGTTTGGTAATGCTAATCTAAAACACACATCATTTACTTCTTTTAAAGGGAGGATTACAATGGATTATTATGTACATTCCTCCTTTCCGCAAACATAGATAAATTTGTTGCTGGCTTTAATACTTGATACCATGGTATATTATGAATTATGAAAGAAGTGTATCCATACAATACTGCCAGTCAGGCAGGAGTTTAAGAAGAGCTACGTTAATACTGTCTATGAAAAATAGAAGGTCCAGTACCATCAAGTCATCAATTGATAATCTTAAACCATGGTGATGACGTAACATTCTGAACTTTTTGCATATTAATATTGTACAATGTATACTGGTATAAATGTATTTATATCATTTAAGTCTACAGTATCTGACCCTCATGGCGAGAATAAAGCACGCTGAAGCAAAGACCAGGAACAAAACTCCCAACTTCATGAAATGTTCTCGTCTCTAAATAAAATCCGGAATACTATTATACTGACAACAGTAGCATCACAAAGTTATTTATTACTAAAATATGTAGATTCAGACCTAAAGAAATATGGCCATAATTAGTGAACATGATCATTTATTTCATACTTCAATTTTCTATCAAAATTTTCTAAAAATGTTACCTTCAGGTGATTTGAAGAGGGAGTAATTACAACATTATGAATGTAATTTTTTCTGGCTAACGTGAGGGTTGTCTTGGCGTCCTTGTATTCAACAAAAATCACACTAGATTTCATTGACAGGAAGCTGGTACTAATTTGCTGAAAGTGGAGCTTATGAAGGGAGGGGAAGCTTGGAAAAACTTCACTCTTTAGAATAGATAAAAATGAAATACGGAAATTATTCATTCAGTTATTCTTTCATTGCTTATCAGTAGGATAAATTTGATACGGTAATTGACAATGCAAAAGATATCATTGGCATTGCTTTTTATTTTTACAGATACTAAAAAGTGGATGACAGTTCCCTGATATCTTTACAGTACCTCTTCATAGCTCATTCCAGATGCTTCAACACCACAGATTACAATAGGATAGGCATTGATAAAATTAATCTGAAGTAAAGATGTGATCAATTAACAAGCTAATTTTACAACATAATATTATAGAATCTATAAAACATAAAAGTAAATCTATAACATTTTACAAATTAATCTGGAAAATTTTACGAATTTACATGTAGGTATTCTATTCATAAAATTTAAGATTTGATCATACCATAATTAGCTAACTTTTACAAGATCTGTTCTTGGTAGTTTCCTATCAATATCTATTTACCAACAGCATGGCCAAGATACTAGTATTCAAACTCAACAATTTTTAAAAGATAGAATAAAATGTATATTAATGGTGATATGCATAACCACATAGTTCTATAGTTTAATAAACCCAAAATTAAACATACCCAAAATAGAAGATCATGGGTGGCAGCTTCTTTATCAATAACAAGAAATGGAATACATGATTCTGGAGAACAATCATGCAACTGTTGATAAACCTTCCCCTTTTCATGGCTATCCATGGGCAACCTCAAAGGAATAAGCTCACCAACAACTTGATTGAGATGACCTACAAACTTAGCGTCTACCAAAATCCCACGTATCCTGTAGTAAGATCAATTGTTAATTATCTACTTTAGTAGCAAGAAATCAATACAACAGCAGATTAGAGCCCTTGAATTTTCCATGTCAAATCAAAATTGAGATCACTTTTTTCCAAACTATCTTAAGCCAACATGATTCTAGTGAACACATGATTGGTGTTAACAACACTCAAATGATGCTAGTATTTAATTGAACAAAACGCTATGAGAACACAATTCTAATCAGAGTACAAGTTGTAATTGTGCAAGTTCATCAAAAATGCAGTTATAAACTGACACAGTTCTTAAGTGCACTAAGGTATATAAATCTACAAAGCATTAAGGGGGGGGCGGGGGGCCTGAGGTCGTTTTCCAGTTTTTTTGTTGTTTCTGATAGAGCAGAACGCCATATATATATATATATATATATATATATATATATATATATATATACATATATCAGGGCGCTGGCAAGCGCTCGCGGCCACGTTATGGGGTCTCTGGACGAGGGCATCTGCCCGAAGGGCAGATGCCCTCAGCCCAAGGGCCGAGGCATCTCGAACGATCAGCATCGGCCCGAAGGAATAATGGCAGCAGTCCCGGCCCGAAGGGCCGAGACTGCTAGCCAGGCTACAATAAAAGAGCCAGCAGTACCAGCACGAAGTGCTGAAAGTCATAGCGGAACCAATTTTCATGTTTTGAAAAATGAGTTTGCCAGCGCCCACTATATAAAAATGCAGTGATTTGCGAAAAACGCGATTTTCGAGTCGCGTTTTAGACATGTTAACGAGCTCTGTTGGACATGAAAATTTGCACAGTTGTAGTCCATTGTGAAAAGAAGAATCCCTGAAAATTTCATGAAAATCGGTCGCACCGTTTTTTCACAATAAATTATCAAAAAAATCCTGTTTTGCCAAAAATTAGTGTTATGGACGGTACGACGACGACGACGACGACGACTCCTCCTCCTCCCACCACAAAACGGGAAAACACTTCACGGGAGAACCATAAAAGATAGAACCGTAATCTAAACGGCATTTGAAACGCTAGAATGAGGTGCGTGCACTAGGGCATGTTAAAAATATTTTCGCCAAATCCTTAATTGGATAATTGACCAATTAAAGTAATTATCGCTCATAACTCAGACAGTAAAAATGATAGCGGCTTAATTCCAACGGTATCATTAACTAGAGCCACAATAACGTTATATGCGTTTAATTTGCGTATCGGTTTTCAACCGCCTAATGAGATAATTGGCCAATTAAAGTAATTATCGCGTATAACTCTGAAAGTAGAAATGATAGCGACTTAATTCCAACGGTATCATTAACTAGAGCCAAAATAACGTTATATGCTTTTAATTTGAGTACCGGTTTTCAACCGGCTAATGAGATAATTGGCCAATTAAAGTAATTATCGCTTATAGCCCAGAAAGTAGAAATGATAGCGACTTTATTCCAACGATATCATTAACTTAAGCCAAAATAACGTTTTAAACGTCTAACTTGAGTACCGGCTCTCAACCGCCTAATGAGATAATTGACCAATTAAAGTAATTATCGTGTATAACTCGAAAACAAAAGATGATAACGACTTAATTCTAACGGCATCATTAACTAGAGCCAAAATTAAGTTTTATACGGTTAACTTGAGTACCTGTTCTCAACCGCCTAATGAGATAATTGACCAATTAAAGTAATTATCGTGTATAACTCGAAAACAAAAGATGACAACGACTTAATTCTAACGGCATCATTAAATAGAGCCAAAATTACGGATTATACGTTAATTTGAGTACAGGTTGTCAACCGCGTAATTGAATAATTGGCCAATTAAAGTTATTATCTCGTATAGCTCAAAAATTAAAAATGATACCGACTTAATTCTAACGGTATTATTTACTAGAGTCGAAATTACGTTTTGTACATTAAATTTGAGTACCGGTTGTAAACTGCTTCAATGAAATAATTGACTAATAAAAGCAATTATCTCAACTTGTACTGGATGTAGTAAGTTTTTTTTGCCAAAAAAGAGTGATATGGATAGCCAAAAACAATTGAAAATTGTTTGGGTTTCGCAGCCACTCCAGTACCTAAAATAATACGATAAAAATTATTGATATGAATTTTAATCGCAGCCCGGTCGTGGCGGTGCACGGTGGTAGTAGACTACTGCAATTTCAATGTAGTAATGGAATAACAGCTCTTTAGATCATTGTGTAAATCCCTCTTTGACTTTGTCAAGATCGAGCTGTACCTAAACACAGAAATGTGATAAACGTATTGGTCAAATCGAATAGCTTTGCAAACATTAACAAAATGCACCGCCACGACCGGGCTGCGATTAAAATTCATATCAATAATTTTTATCGTATTATTTTAGGTACTGGAGTGGCTGCGAAACCCAAACAATTTTCAATTGTTTTTGGCTATCCTATATATATATATATATATATATATACTTAGCCAAAGTTATAAATTTTTCAAATCGCTAGTTCGCCTGTATTTACAGTATGCGCATGAACTTTCAACACGATTTGCAGAAAATCAACTTTAAAATCTATCTTCTCCTACAAATTTGGAGGAAAACCCTTGAAACTTGGTAGTTATGTTCTAGGGTATATAACTCAACTTTGTATCGAGCTGATTTTTGATTTAGGCCTCAGAAGTGAAAATATGAAATTTCAAAGTGGGCTCCTGTCATAAAAATTGTCAAATATAGTGATTTTCAAAATTCATAAGTCGATATTTTCACTTTAAAGGCCTAAATTGAAAATCGGCTCAATACAAAGTTGAGTTTTATGCCGTAGAACATAACTACCAAGTTTCAAGAGTTTTCTCCAAAACTTGTAGGAGAAGATAGATTTTAAAGTTGTTTTTTGGCAAATTGCGTTGAAAATTTGTGCGCACTGTACTAATTACAGGCAAACTCACGATTTGAAAAATTTATAACTTTGGCTAGGAACAATATTTTTTCATGGGGTAAAAACCTACTGGTAGCTGGCCTTCTCCTCTATCAGAAACAACAAAACCCCAAAAATCGAGTCCAGACCCCCCTCACCCCTTAAGTAATTTGATCATGCCATCATATATAACTTATGATACCCCTTTTAAGCAAGTTTTCACTAAAGGATAAGGGATCCTTCAAATATTATGTAATCATTTTTTGGCTGATTTCAACCCCCTCCCCCTCGTAATCAAGTTTACAGTTGTTGTATTTGTTACAATTACATGTAACGTAATCATTCCAAAACCCCCTCCCCCCTCTTGGTGATTATGTAATATTATGAGAACGATCCCTAAGTTACCACATATAGTCATTTTCAGTTCCACTAATAAATGATACTCACATTGCAATTGCATTGTTGTTTGTATTCTTAATGGTGATATCAAAAAGCTCACAGCAGGATAATCCTAGTAGGAATGCCCCAATCAACTTTTGTAACATGATCTGAATTCTTCAGACCTACATTAAGGGAACAAATGAAAAACTCTCTGTAGGTTAGAATCAGGTAGAGCATAATTTGACAATAATAACAATATCAATTTTACAGCACTTTTACTACCTGTTACTAATAATATCCTTGCTCCCATAATATGATGAGGGCAGATATCAAATCAATTGTAAAAGCTATTTACAAAACCAACCACCATAACGACTATGGACTATTGGAGTATTGGAAGGAGTGAACATTTTTGTGAGCTATAAATTCTAATTTTTTGTTTGACTAATCTTTTGTTTGACTATAGCTACTAGCTAGGCATATATTAATAATAAGAAACCTCATCTTGGTGTGACTCATTAAGATCCTACTGCTCTCCACATTGCATTACCTAAAGGAATCATGTTGGTGTTCAAGTACGGAGTTGGAGAAAAGTCTTGCAGATTGATGTCTTGAAGAAAGATTTCTTTTTAATTCATATATGTTTTAACCCTGATTTTCAGGAGAAGCATCTCTCAAGATGAAGTATTGGATCAGGATGCATGCCACTCGCATTAATTTCATTAATGTGCAATGTAAAAGGACACAAATGACCCGGATCCATCCGCCGGTCCTCTACTTTTCTTCACTTAGTGTGTTGCTTAATTTCTTGGTGCTTGGAGTAAAGACAAAGACCAAAGAGCAAGTTTCAGATTCATTCAGGCAGGTGGTCACTGCACTTTACGGTGCTATACCCTGGTACCAGGGGGTGACTGCTGGGGGGCCTACCTCATAAATAGCTCTCGCAATTTAAACACCCCGAAAGCTGAGGTAGGTATTGGACTGAAGATGCCTGCACACCACTCATCTTGGTGTGACTCATTAAGATCCTACTGCTCTCCACATTGCATTACCTAAAGGAATCATGTTGGTGTTCAAATATGGAGTTGGAGAAAAGTCTTGCAGATTGATGTCCTGAAGAAAGATTTCTTTTTAATTCAAATATGGTATGGTAGCTTATACAATATACACAGTAATGAGGAGGGTCCTTGATTAGGAGAGCCTTATGTTATCTAATAATTCCCAGTGTGATATTTTTTCCTGTTCCCAATCGCGTTTTTGTTTTACAAAAAGGCATTGAGAAAAGGTTAGCAGAGATCGTGTTTTGTGGGGGTTGTGTGTATACTACCTTTACACGTACTGTTAAATATGAAATAGGTGGTGGTGCTGCGTGCGACCAAATTTGGTCATATGTACGTACGTATGTCACTTTTTCGATCATTTTCAAGCATCCAACTGCTCCTTTATAATATCACTCGCGCCAATATAGCTTGGTGCAGTGGCATCCTGTACAGTGTGCAATGCAGCTAGCTTACAGTTATTCAGGTTCAATGCTCTGTTCATCCTAATGTTGAAACTTGGAAATTGATTCTTTTTCAAAATCCTCATCATCCTTCAATTTCATCAAACTTTCAATGATAGGAGGTGCATGAATGTCTATCGGTTTTCTTGGAATTCTCCATCAAATTTTGTCTTATGATTGGAATTCAATCAAATGTATAAATGTTGTGTATACTATTTCTGATTTTCAATGAAATTTATCTTTAAGCAGGAGAAAATAATTGACGATGAGCAATCGAGTTCGATCAAAGATGATTGTCCTTATAAGCAATTTCGCTCAGGAAAGTAAGAGATGAAAATTTGTCCCGGTATCTCATCAATTTACAAAACATGCATCTTCAATCTTGGCTATTACCGTTCTTTTTACTTTTTTACCATCAAGTTTGCACAGTATTTAATAATAAAACTGCTGTCTTTCATTGAAAGTAACAATTATGATTCAAGCCAAATAACTACTCCACAATATCAACTGACAGTTTTGATTCATAACTTTAAGATTGACTTTATGAAAAGCTATGAATCATCTTCAGGATCTCCGAGGAGCAGCCTCAACACATCCTCAGTTAGTTAATTTAATATGTGTTGTGTTGTAAGTTTAAAAAAGTTTGCACAGTTGATCATAAAATCACAAATTTCGACGCCCAGGAATATTGCATTTGGTTGCAGGTTGAATATCAATAGGCGCCATGAAGAATCCTCGATCAAGTGAGCTTTTCCTCGGCAGAAACTTTTCAGGACAGAAAATAATGTCAAATTCATATGATATAATTATTTTCATCAATGAAAAATCAAACAACTATTTTTTTTAATCAAACAACTATTTTATTATTTGTACTATCAATCAATAAATATAAATTATATCAATATCAAATCGTCAATAATTTCAAGGTTATACAATTTTAAAGAATTATAACATTGATATTTTTGAAGATTAGGGGGGAATCATCATAGCTGCACATCTATTTATTAACGAAAAGAATATATTAGTTTAAGCTGAGGGTATCACTGTCATGTGAGGTCAGGTTTGGCCTTCTTAACAAAATCAAAAGAGATCCTAGTACAGGAACCTATTCGCTTAGGGCTTTAATAGACCCCCTTGTGAATCCCCTCAATTTGTTAAAGCCAGTGTTATGGTAAGATGTGCAACTAAGTTTAACAGCCGGGGCACGAGCAGGGCAGAGAGCAATCCATCGACATTGGGCCATTTTTATTAAACGTTGAATAGTTTAATTGGTCCGTGCTTGATGAATGATAATGCGCAAATCTTGATGTGGCCACGAGATGTCGCACAAAACTAAAAGGGAACAACCGCAAGAATGAATGCGTACGCGCGCAAACGGAACATGGCAGGTGTTCATAAATTAATTTGCGCATGCAATGAAATGCACATGCGACTGGTGATCACGTACGAATCTCATTGTAATTCATGGAATTTATGCGCTCGCCGAGGTTACAGAAAAAGAGCGCCATTAGGGGCCATCCAGAAATGAGCTCATCAAAAATTGGCCTTTTTTGAACATATATACAAACTACCTCATCACTACCTCATCATTTGGGAAAGATACATACATACCCCAACCTCATCTCATCATTTCAAGGTTTATGTTACGTCACTCATTCACTATGAAAGGCTGAAGTGGCATCACTACTCCAAATTCAGTTAGATCATCTAAATTCTAACTTACATCCAAGCATTGGTCTAATTTTTAAATGAGCTGGTTGATGTCAAAATTTCGCCTCTAAGTGATGAGCTCATCATTTTGCAAACCTACATACTTACTACCTCATCAATACCTCATCACTTCCAAAACATACATACATACCCAAGTGATGAGCTCATTTCTGGATGGCCCCTTATTGTACTCAGTTTATATTTACAAATGAAATATTTATAAAATTGACTCGACAGTGTGTTTTAATGAAGACGTGCTTCAATACCAGCCCCGGGGAACAGGAAATTAAGTGCCTGCATACGGGAACAACGGGCACAAGAAATGTTCCGGCAGGCGCAATTCTTGTTTATGACTGAGGATACCCAGTTCATGACCTCCCAACTGAATTCTAACAATGACTAAATGCTGATAAGATGGGGCAGACAATTGAATTTTACTTTTTTCTGTGCTTTGGACAGGAATTCATTTGAATCAACCTGTTTTATGCAACAGTAAAGGACATACCTTATACCTGGATGACCAATGATCAGTGAGTTCACATCATGTACCTCTACAAGGTACTCTTAATATTCAAGTAAAAATATAACATTAAGTTGCACTTTGCTATAGTGCCCTGAGGCCTGACAAAAGTGAGTTAGTTTATGAAATATTATGAAAGTCAAGATTTATCAATAATGATATTAGATATTTGAATTAAAAAGAAATCTTTCTTCAATAAAGACATCAATCTGCAAGACTTTTCTCCAACTCCGTACTTGAACACCAACATGATTCCTTTAGGTAATGGAATGTGGAGAGCAGTAGATATTTCCCTAAAATGATTTTCTTAACTAGCAGAATCAGTTTTAAACTTATTTAGGTTCACTTTGAAAGATGTAACATTCTCTGATGACTTGACAAAAGAAGGTAAGTTGTTCCAATACTTCTTAATTCTATCGGGGAGGAAAGATTGTCTCAATTTTAAGATTTTACTGTGCACTTTAACATTGGCTTTACTAACAATCTTGCTACCAGATCTACTCAACTTGAAAACATTCTTAGCATAATCTACTTTTCCTGTGAAAACCTTCAAAATGAAAAATCATGCACAACTATCTCTAATATAATAATAATAATAATAATTTAAACTTATAGATTATAGTGGCACATCAATTTAATTAATTGCACAGCTGTGCCACGAAAATATAATTTCGCAACCTCTGTAATATTATTATTGTGTACCTCCGTCACGTTTTTTGTCCTTTTGTAACTACACATTTTGGGGTGCCCACATGCAGTATGGATATATGCACACGGGTTGCTACATATGGTTACATATTGCGCTGCACATGTTCTGTTTAATGATTTTTTGAATACAGTGCTAAATAAATAATAAAATAATTGTTTTGATGAAACAAATCAACACTCTTGTCCACAAAATATCTCTGATCTGATTGGAACATATACTGGGCAGCTTCTTTATCAATAACAAGAAATGGAATACATGATTCTGGAGAACAATCATGCAACTGTTGATAAACCTTCCCTTTTCATGGCTATCCATGGGCAACCTCAAAGGAATAAGCTCACCAACAACTTGATTGAGATGACCTACAAACTTAGCGTCTACCAAAATCCCACGTATCCTGTAGTAAGATCAATTGTTAATTATCTACTTTAGTAGAAAGAAATCAATACAACAGCAGATTAGAGCCCTTGAATTTTCCATGTCAAATCAAAATTGAGATCACTTTTTTCCCAACTATCTTAAGCCAACATGATTCTAGTGAACACATGATTGGTGTAAACTTTCAGACAGTGTTAACAACACTCAAATGGTGCTAGTATTTAATTGAACAAAACGCTATGAGAACACAATTCTAATCAGAGTACAAGTTGTAATTGCGCAAGTTCATCAAAAATGCAGTTATAAACTGACACAGTTCTTAAGTGTACTAAGGTATATAAATCTACAAGGCATTCACTCCCCATTCACTCCAAATTACCCCGTGCCCCCTCATACCCTTTCCATCTCATGTTTGCAGCAACTTTTTGCGGGGCAGGGACCTGGTTCTTTCCAGTTGGGGCTTCACGCACCTCCCCCTCCCGAGTGTGCCAACTGCACTTCCCCATGCAGTTGGTATCATCCACACCTTCCACCTGCTGGGTACTCTCTAGTACCACTCACCAGCTAAGTATCATAACTTCACTATCCAGCCCCTCACGGTATATTAACTTTTGATTTTACATTATAACCACCCTAGCCCCCTCTTTCTATATCTATTCTATTCTTTTATCTTTTTACTTAATTGACTATAATTCAGGTACACTAACTTGAAGACTGTCCTCAAAGGGAATGATCAACCCATAAATACATATTATATGCGCACAGCCCGGTAGTCAGTACTCACTTTGTACTACAAAATAACAATATGGCTTCCTCCCTCAAACTCTCAAAGGCCACTCAAGAACCCCTGATAAGATTTTCTCCAGATCCCTCCAAAGTTCAGATCCCTCCAAGGTTCCTCAGCACCATCATGGAATAATTTTTGTTTCATTCTGGAAGCAGCAGTTACATTGGCGACCCCTGCATTATCAACCCTCTTACTGCTTTAAAACTAAGCCCACTGTCCAATTCTTCCATATTATATCCAATTAGGAAACAACATTTTATTTCGTTATCTCCCACTTTCATCACCCTCACCTGCTGGGTACTCTGTACTTCAAACCAGCTAAGTCCCATTACCTCACGGCTCACCACTTCCGTCAGGCAACAAATTTCTGTACATCTAGACCCATAGAAATAAATACTACAGTACAAACTGCAGCCAATTTCGAAAGGATGTTCCATCCCAATAAATCGATTTAGCAACATTGCCAAGGTTAATGAACAATTATACAACACCAAAAACATCACCAAAAATATCACAAAACTAACAATCAGTTCCCTCTCTTTTTTTCCAGGTAGTACCCCATAGCTGGGCTTTGCCCATTGATCCCAGCATAACTCCAATCAATGGGAATATTATTTACACAGTCTGGTTGGGTCAGACCTCCCTGTGGCTCAGTCAGATGAAGGGAGGTGGTACATAGCCACCTCCGGCTGATCTCCGACTTAATCTGCAGGCAAGCACTGACTTGTTTTGCAGTCTGTTTGAAGCCAGGGGCGTTGGTGGCTTGTTGGTCCAGTGAGGTCCTGGACGGGTAGGCTACTCTCAGCCCAGGATATCTCCGGCAGTCGGGTGGCCTGAAAAAACCACCCAGGAGTTCACACCCTTCGCCCCTAGTGTACTAGGGATAGTCTCCATGCTCAGCATGGCTGCCACCGGCCTGGTTGATTAAACCGACTGTGGTCGTTTTACTAAGACTAAGACTACTAAGGGGGGGGGTGGGCTGAGGTCATTTTCCAGTTTTTTTGTTGTTTCTGATAGAGCAGAACGCCATAAATATATATATATATATATATATATATATATATATATATATATATATATATTTTTCTTAACTTTCTCTAACACAATGAAACGAAATGAATGTTGCTAACGTCTCGTAATCTTTAAAAGCATTGAATCATAATCTCTCAAATTTGATTGTATAAAGTAGTGTTGTAAAGTTTATATATATATTTATTTGTAATTTATTCTTTCAGATTTTTTATGTTTGAGGTGGTTTCATCGTTCCGCGTCGATCAAATGGAATCATCAAATGAAAAACGCGCACAAAACACTTTTATGAAGACATCCCGCAAAAAAGCAAATTATTGACAGTTTTTTCATTTGATCAATCCATTTGATCGACGCGTAACTATGCAGGTGCCTGATGTTTTCAGGATGTAATAATTTATTGATATTGTTTGCTTTCAGATTTATGTATGCCATTGATAATGTAATTTTTCTTTTAGTTGTAGAGAATCATTGATATTGTAACAAATTTTAATGTGTGCTCTGGCCGTACGCCATCACTTGACTTTTCAGATTTTGATATTGTATTCTGTTATACTAATTCGTGAATGTCTTTTTAGCTGTATGATCCTTAGAAGATGTAATTTATCGACGTTCCGGTATATGCCCCACAAAATAACACGCCCCCACAAAACATATAATTTTGTTTTTCATCATATAAGTAAATAAATATGATTTTTCATACTTTTGAAGTTAATTACACATAAACTAGTGTCTTATGTGAAGATTTCCTGATCAATATGACGGCTTTAGATGGATTTTTTTCATTCCAATTTTTCCCTTGAAAGTGAAAATGTTGATTATTAGGAAAATTGATTTGCATATTTCCTCGATATTTTTGAGAAATCTGTTATAAATCGAGTAGTTGAATACATCTCCATTAATTTCAAATTGACATAAGCGATTCCATGATCAAATTTCGAAAAATAGAGGAATTATTCAAAAAAATTGACTCAGACCCACAAAATAACATGGAATGCCCCACAAAATAACATAGCTAAATTCAAGGTTTTATGAACCTAAATAAGTCTATGATGCTTATTTGACGTCATTGAATGATGAATATTATTCAAGAAGCATGTAATTCACAATGAGGCATAAAGTTAATGAATAGAGTGTAAAAAGCCGATATTTACCATGCCCCACAAAATAACACTATATTCCAAATATGCCCCACAAAATATATCTAATTTCCATACAACGTTGTGGTGAAAGCAAATACAATGAAATAAAGATGGATCATGTAAGGACCACTAATTGAAGGTAGTTTACATATCAAATAGTAGAAATTTGTTTACTATGAACAACAATATTCTTGAATTCTTGCAGATTTATCTGCACGTGACTGATAAATTTCATCAAAATCAGTGTTAAAGTTTGAATTTGAACCTTTAATAAGGTCGAAATCAATATGATTGAATGTGACTCGTTCTCTATTACTAATGAATTTAACAATTAAATGATTCTCAAGATCATCTGGTTTCATGACCTACTGTACTGTTTTCACCTGTAGTGATTGCAAATTATGATAGAGGTTCCTGGCCAAAAATACCACAAAATGGCATAAGCAATAGCAGAATAACCATCCCAACTGGTTTAAAATGTGTATTCAAATAAAACGTCTAATTCGTGTCTATTTATTGACTGGACACAATAGCCTGATCTTTATTCAAACTTTCAAAGGCCAAAAATGCATCGGAGCAATATCCAATAAGCCCAATATACATAGATGCCCAAAACATCATAATTTTTCACTATAAAACCCTCAAACCCTCAAACAATGATTTTCTATCTTCATAAACTTTCAGACCAACATCTCAAGTAGTTTTGGGGGTTCAACTATATAAAATTTGAAGCTTCTCACCTATTGCCCCACAAAATATATAATCCAAAAAATTAATTTCAGGAAAACTCTGAGTTGGCATAGTGCATATGGATTGCAGTTTACGTTTATTGAGCTAATTATGGTCAAATTTATAAGAGAGAAACATCATCTTTATCGTAACTTCAAAAAAATATAACGGTTTTCCTTGATTTGAGTGTTATTTTGTGGGGCTCTTACACCTTTCATGGATCATAAAATCAACAATAAAAATGATGGAATCCCAAATTGTTTAGTTTGAAGATTTGTTAAGTTTCAAAACAGTATAATCGAACAAAACTTTTTGTTAAGGTTAATGTTTGTTAAACAATTTCATATTTTTCATGTTGTATATTTTGTGGGTCATGGCAAAAATGAAGGGCGTTTTCACAGAAAATTTTCGACCACTAAAGGGCTAAATTTTTGTTAAAAATCGGTGTGGAAAACTTTTTTAAGCCTTTTGCTACTATAAGGAATCCTTATTAGTCACATCATGCTCAATATCTCTGGACGAGAGGTATTTGAAAAATCGCATATATTTTGTGGGTCAAATACCCGTAGTTAAAGTTCTCAATTTTTCAAATCGCTAGTTTGCCTGTATTTACAGTATGCGCGCGAACTTTCAACACGATTTGCAGAAAATCAACTTTAAAATCTATCTTCTCCTAAAAATTTGGAGGAAAACCCTTGAAACTTGGTAGTTATGTTTTAGGGTATATAACTCAACTTTGTATCGAGCTGATTTTTGATTTAGGCCTCAGAAGTGAAAATATTCAGAAATTTCAAAGTGGGCTCCTGTCACAAAAATTGTCAAATATAGTGATTTTCAAAATTCATAAGTCGATATTTTCACTTTAAAGGCCTAAATTGAAAATCGGCTCAATACAAAGTTGAGTTTTATGCCATAGAACATAACTACCAAGTTTCAAGAGTTTTCTCCAAAACTTGTAGGAGAAGATAGATTTTAAAGTTGTTTTTTGGCAAATCACGTTGAAAGTTCACGCGCACTGTACTAATTACAGGCAAACTCACAATTTGAAAAATTTATAACTTTGGCTAGGAACAATATTTTTTCATGGGGTAAAAACCTACTGGTAGCTGGCCTTCTCCTCTATCAGAAACAACAAAACCCCAAAAATCAAGTCCAGACCCCCCTCGCCCCTTAAGTAATTTGATCATGCCATCATATATAACTTATGATACCCCTTTTAAGCAAGTTTTCACTAAAGGATAAGGGATCGTTCACATATTATGTAATCAATTTTTGGCTGATTTCAACCCCCCTCCCCCTCGTAATCAAGTTTACAGTTGTTGTATTTGTTACAATTACATGTAACGTAATCATTCCAAAACCCCCTCCCCCCTCTTGGTGATTATGTAATATTATGAGAACGATCCCTAAGTTACCACATATAGTCATTTTCAGTTCCACTAATAAATGATACTCACATTGCAATTGCATTGTTGTTTGTATTCTTAATGGTGATATCAAAAAGCTCACAGCAGGATAATCCTAGTAGGAATGCCCCAATCAACTTTTGTAACATGATCTGAATTCTTCAGACCTACATTAAGGGAACAAATGAAAAACTCTCTGTAGGTTAGAATCAGGTAGAGCATAATTTGACAATAATAACAATTTCAATTTTACCGCACTTTTACTACCTGTTACTAATAATATCCTTACTCCCATAATATGATGAGGGCAGATATCAAATCAATTGTAAAAGCTATTTACAAAACCAACCACCATCTCACCATAACGACTATGGACTATTGGAAGGAGTGAAAATTTTTGTGAGCTATAAATTCTAATTTTTTGTTTGACTAATCTTTTGTTTGACTATAGCTACTAGCTAGGCATATATTAATAATAAGAAACCTATGGTATGCTAGCTTATACAATATACACAGTAATGAGGAGGGTCCTTGATTAGGAGAGCCTTATGTTATCTAATAATTCCCAGTGTGATATTTTCTATGACTGAGGATACCCAGTTCATGACCTCCCAACTGAATTCTAACAATGACTAAATGCTGATAAGATGGGGCGGACAATTGAATTCTACTTTTTTCTGTGCTTTGGACAGGAATTCATTTAATCAACCTGTTTTATGCAACAGTAAAGGACATACCTTATACCTGGATGACCAATGATCAGTGAGTTCACATCATGTACCTCTACAAGGTACTCTTAATATTCAAGTAAAATTATAACATTAAGTTACACTTTGCTATAGTGCCCTGATGCCTGACAAAAGTGAGTTAGTTTATGAAATATTATGAAAGTCAAGATTTATCAATAATGATATTAGATATTTGAGTTGAAAAGAAATCTTTCTTCAATAAAGACATCAATCTGCAAGACTTTTCTCCAACTCCGTACTTGAACACCAACATGATTCCTTTAGGTAATGCAATGTGGAGAGCAGTAGATATTTCCAAAAAATGATTTTCTTAACTAGCAGAATCAGTTTTAAACTTCTTTTAGGTTCACTTTGAAAGATGTAACATTCTCTGATGACTTGACAAAAGAAGGTAAGTTGTTCCAATACTTCTTAATTCTATCGGGGAGGAAAGATTGTCTCAATTTTAAGATTTTACTGTGCACTTTAACATTGGCTTTACTAACAATCTTGCTACCAGATCTACTCAACTTGAAAACATTCTTAGCATAATCTACTTTTCCTGTGAAAACCTTCAAAATGAAAAATCATGCACAACTATCTCTAATATAATTTCGCAACCCTGTAATATTATTATTGTGTACCTCCGTCACGTTTTTTGTCCTTTTGTAGCTACACATTTTGGGGTGCCCACATGCAGTATGGATATATGCGCACGGGTTGCTACATATGGTTACATATTGCGCTGCGCATGTTCTGTTTTTGAATACAGTGCTAAATAAGTAATAAAATAATTGTTTTGATGAAACACATCAACACTCTTGTCCACAAAATATCTCTGATCTGATTGGAACATAAAGAAGTTCGTAAAGTAATGTTAATATTATGTTGGAGAAAAGTCTTGCAGATTGATGTCTTGAAGAAAGTTTTCTTTTTAATTCAAACTTTCCCATCAATCATTTACTCACAAGCTCTAAGATATCAAAGAATCATCAATGACAGTATTAGACTTTTCAGAAGATTAGATGAACTCAAAGAGTGTTTCTTGAAATCAGGTTACCCACATAAATTGGTGGTGAATATCTTAGATGATGTTGTTAGGAGACCTAGAAACTTAGATTACAAACAAAAAGATAACTCTCGACCTAATGAAATTTTGTGGATTCAAACCTATGGACTAGGAACTACCCCAATCAGAAGATTGGTCAAAGATGCGAATGTGATGTTACAAAAAATGCTCTGTCTGGAAAAATGATAAGAAAGTGATTGGTGTTGTCAGTAGAAGACCTAAGAACCTAGGTGACATGATCTTGAAAGGAAACGTTTTGCTCTCAATGATAAGTTGCCTGGTACAAAACGTTGCAGACCCTTATTGGACAGTAGCAGGGGCAAAAGGAAAGGGAGACCATGTAGTACATGTCCCATGATGTCAGAAACGGAAAAAATCAGGTCTTCTGCAACTGGAATCACTTTAACTTACCTGAGCTAACTGCAAACACGTAATATCATTTACTGTGCCGAATGTTACCTATGTAATAAACAGTATATTGGAAAATCCTCTAACAAATTACAAACTAGAGATAGTTGGACACATAGGTCTCATGTAGGCTATATTGATGAGGATGATATCATCAATGAATCAGATGAAAAAACATTAGCAGAACATCTACTTGAAGCTCACAATTTTGAGTCAGTTGATCACTTTAACAGCAATTACTCTTTCACTGTTTTGAGGTAAGCCCTAAAAACCCCAGATCAGTCAGAACAAAGGTGGGCCGAACAAACTATTGACTTTGAGACCATTTGGATTGAATAAAGAAAAAACCAGGCGTTGCTTGTTCTACTTCTTCAATGTGCAGAAGGGCTGGATCTGAGATCCAGCTTTTGTGAATTTTTTATTTAATTGTTTCAACTTTATAGAACTTATTAATACTCAGGTTTTAGTATGAAATTAAATAGGTTTTGATTACTTTGAATACCTATGAATTTTATTGTTAGGCTTTGGCCATTGACATTCAATGGTTGTGGTTTTGTTGTTAATAACAGTAGTTATTTAGTGTGGTTGCTATGATCACCATTATTTATACTTTCAATTATAGGCTTGTTTTTAATTACATTTCTGGTTAATCAGATGTTGTTCTTCCATGCTATATATCATTATGTAGGCATGATCAGATATTTTCTTTTTATTCCATAAGGTAGCAGAGTTTGATAACAGTTGTTTTTACCTTTTATTCAAACTGTTTTGATAATTTATTACATCAATTTGAACAATTTTTAAATTTAATTTAACTAATTCATGATCTCAGGAAGGTGCTTATCACCAAATGGAGTTTTCTGAAGACGAGAAATAATATAATCATTTTCAATGTTGTATTCTCGAAACTGTGATAAACCAGCGGTGTAAAGTAGTTCTGATTTGAATCCATTTTTGCATTCTTAGTGTTTTACTATGGGGTCTCCCTCAGTCAATGCTAAAAGCAATCAAGTTCAACAAATTAATATTATGTTAGTGATTAGAGTAGGAAGTTATCCCTGTTTGCACGCTGCGCCTCCTTGTCAGACGTTGTCTGAGTGTCTGACCCCTTTTCACTGAAATAATGGTCAGGCAACGTCTGACAATGCGCCTCCCAAGAACGCCCACCTTCCAAGAACGCAGTGAGTAATAATTTATTTCGCACGGTAGAACCAGTTTTAGGTTCATATAATCATATGATAATTGATAATTTTAAAATTTCCTTGTCACTTGTGTTTAAAATATCCCTATTTTACGAGTAAGGTCGGTGCAAAATAATTCAGTAGTAACGAGTTAAAATTGCAAAACGTTGGTGCAAAATTCAGTAGTAACGAGTTGCTCTAACCAGATCCTGAGATCCCTACACCCTAGTTTTACACGACGCCCCTGGTTAGGGGAAGTAACGAGTGAAAATTGCAACACGTTATATCATTATTACGTGCGAGTGGCCGAAGGCCCGAGAGTGTTAATATCGCATTATGCACCTTCCAGGCATGTTTATCATTATTCAAAAACCTTGATGGATTTCTCCCATCCCTGCGCGCAACACTCAGAGGTTTTGCCAGGCGTTGCCTGGCCCCCTGCGCGCGCGCCCCGACTCGCATTTAAAATTATGGGACAGACAACGTCTGGCAACAGAGGTTTGGAGGGTCGTGTTGCATACGTGATACGGAAAACGTTGTGTGTGCGGCGGAGGGTAGGGCAACATCCTACAATCAAAAACCCTTTGATGGATTTCTCCCATCCCTGCGCGCAACACTCGGAAAACGTTGCGTGCGCGGCGGAGGGTAGGGTAACATCCTACAAAAAAAACCCTATAATCCTATATGCACCAGGGTACCATTTGGAATAAATTATTACGCAAATTTACGCACTTGCACTGTAGTGCCAAAATCCGGATTTAATACGCACTGTAGGTCATAATAATTTATAATGGTGTAGTGGAACAGTGCGTAATAATTTAATACCTTCATATCATAATTTTGTCGTACAATGTATGACCCGCCAGCCGCGAAGCGCCGCGCGCGCGGCGCTGATTCTCGAGAGGGTCTGCTCTGTCAACGTCAGACAAATCATAATTTAGAACATTTCCTTGTGTTTGAAAATATTGCCATTTTTTCGAGTAAAGTCGGTGCATAATTCAGTCTAATAACTCGAGTTATTAGACTGAATTATGCACCGACTTTACTCGAAAAAAGTACAAACCTGAGCATTAAAAACCTCGGTAAAGTCGGTGCATAATTCAGTTTAATAACTCGTAAAAAGTACAAACCTGAGCATTAAAAACCTAGACCTCGGCCTTCGGCCTCGGTTTTTAATGAAGGGGTTAGTAACGAGTAAAAAGCACTAAAAAATTAAAAAAAAACGTCATATTACACACGAGGGCCGAAGGCCCGAGTGTGTAATATTTGCCAGGCGTTGCCTGGCCCCCTCGCAGGCAACGTCTGGCTATGTTAATGTAATATGGCATTAAAAACAGAGGCCGAAGGCCGAGGTTTTTAATGCTCAGGTGTGTAATCAGTAAATGTAATATGACGGTTTAGTACTTTTTACTCGTTACTAAACCCTTCATTTGAAACCGAGGCCGAGTTTTTTATTGAAGGGTTTAGTAACGAGTAAAAAGTACTAACCGTCATATTACACACGAGGGCCGAAGGCCCGAGTGTGTAATATAATATGGCATTAAAACCCGAGGCCGAAGGCCGAGGTTTTTAATGCTGAGGTTTGTACTTTTTTACTTTTATGCACCGACTTTACTCAAAAAATGGCAATATTTTCAAACACAAGGAAATGTTTTGAATAATGATATGAAGCTACAACTTGCTCAACTGTGCGAAATAAATTATTACGCACTGTTCCACTGCACCATAATAAATTATTATGACCTACAGTGCGTAATAAATCCAGATTTTGGCACTGCAGTGCGTAATAATTTATTGCGAACGGTACCCTGGTGCCTATAGGGTTTTTGAATGCATTGCATAAACATGCCTGGCAGGTGCATAATGCAGAGGTTTGCACTTTTTACGAGTTATTAAACTGAATTATACACCGACCTTACTCGTAAAATTGGGATATTTTTAAACACAAGGAAATGTTTTAAATTACCATATGAAGCTGAAACTGGTTCTACCGCTCGGAATAAATTATCACGCACTGTTCACCATAATAGATTTTTATTACTACAGTGCGCAATAAATCCGGATTTTGGCACTACAGTGCGTAAGAATTTATTACGAATGGTAGTGGTACCCTGGTGCCTAGGGTCTTTGAATACACTGCAAAATTTGCAGTGCAAATTGCAAAAACATGCGTGAAAGGTGAATAATGCAATATTACACACTCGGGCCTTCGGCCACTCGTGCGTAATTGGTAATATCACGGTTAATGTTTGCACGTTTTATTCGTTACTAAACCCTTCATTACTACTTCATTATGAAGTATGACTATGAACTTGAAGTTCATACTTGTTTTGAATTGATAGAAATAATATATTTTACCGCAACGAAAATAGATTTGACGTACGTATGAAGTTGGAACTTTAATCATTTAATATTGAAATGACATTGAATTTGAATGCAATTGCAATTACACAATATTCGCAGTTGTATGTGGAAATTAATCTGAATTCTGTTTGCCTACTGGCTACTGTTTGGTTACGAGTCCTCATTGAGTCAACTCTCATCCTGAATCTATATCTAAACTTAATTTTGACTTCCGTTACTCTCATCGTCGCTACTTTCTGGAGATGGGATCGGATCGTACGTTTTCGACGGGAACCCCCGAAGAGTCAACATTTCGCTGGCATTGTGGCACACGTAGTAGGCGTTCATTCGAGCAGCGTGGGTGAAGACTTGGGGAATGGGGGGTCTAGTGGACCAGGTGTTCGGGTCACCTTGTTTCCGCTTTGCCTTCCGTTCCTGATGTTGGTACATGGTAATGAGGTAATGCTGCAAGTCAGTTATATCACTACCCAATGAAAGGGAGAAGTTAGTTACACTTACAGGAACTGAGAATTGGAAAAGAAAGGAACTGGAAAAGAAAGGGACTAGGAAATGAAGAACCAAATGACATTGGCAGGGAAAGGAAATTAAACTGTTAATCAACCTGAAGGTACTTCTGCTGCAGATAGGAAGGCTTGCTCATCTGCAAGGAATCCGTGACCTTAAAGTGAGAGTCACTGACCCCCGCGCACATGCTGACGTTGGTCTGCTCTGATGCGAGGGACTTCAAATCAAAGTCAAGGCTGTCAGACTGAGCAGTGGTCATGGTGGTACGGGATTGGCGGCCGCCGCTTAACACGGTACAACACCTAACGACAACGCTAACAAAACCTAACGACGAGGAGGATTTAGTACACACCGGCAGCGTTAGTCCACTGAATGAAGCATGCGAGGAGTCGGACAGTGCTCAGCTTATTGAGAGGTCAACACAGTACGTTTAAACGCTAGCAATTACTCCAGGGAGGGATGTGAACCGATCATTACACGAGTACTTACCCAATTACATGTTTACTACGCTGCTGTATATGTTTATAGACCACCGGTATCCATAGACGATAGATTAGCTCATATTGTCATAGGAGCGCTTTAAAGCAATCAAATATTTTAGCTGAAGGAATTGCTTAGCAGCCATTAACTCATAAGAATCAGTACTTTTATTCTTTTATGCGATTGAATAATATTCTCTCGGGATGTATATGAAGTGACACTGACAAATAAACTCCAATGATTTCTGTAGGAGTGAAAAAGGTAGTCCTCAGGTCTAAATTATCCTGATTTTTCACCAGCCCTCGACTTCATTTTATAAGTCAGCATTTTAAATGGAGGTCCCTATAAAAGTGTGAACTAGTAGCAACCTTATGGCATTGCCGCCTTGTGGATTGGCACACTTGACACAAATGACACTGCCCGGCGCCCGGCAGCTACCCGTCAATTGCAGGAGAAACTTCTCCCAGCTTTAATTAATCACACTGAATGTTGTGAAACCGATGACAATGATTAATTAGGGAAAACCCATCTGGTGAACAGATGGTTTTGCTATCTCGGCTTACATGAAACAGATATCACGCACCTTTCTAGAATGCGATAATGATAGAGATCTGTGGTAAATCATGGTCAATTGAGATATTTTCTCATATTTTCTTTGCTTGTGTGTTCCTACGTTGCTAGCAAACCTTTTCTCACATGTTCGCATTAATTATCCTGCATGAAATTTCATATAATGCGATTTGCTTGTGACGTGATTTGAGGTACTGATAAGACATCGAGGGTACAGCTGAAACTCACATACTGAAGTGCAAGTTAAAAGTCCAACTTCCACGTTTGTAACATGACACTATAGAAGTACTGATAAAAATCACATGGTTCATTGGTGTAAGCGTTATCTGTCACATTCTAGCGGTAGCTATTCCTTTCCTTTTTCGCATCTACAGCATATGTTAGTGTTTAGAAATACCATGCTACTTTATCTCCCTCTGGTGGTGCTATTCGCCCTGCTCTCACCAGCCTCCTGTGTCCAGGACACCACCGACAACTCCCCTCACATCGGACGGGGTTTCTACCTCCCCGACAACTCTGTCTACCGCCTCTCTGTCGAGGGCAAGACCATCTTCAACTCCATCCCTGACACGTGTTTCAAGAAGCACCGGAACTTGGGCCGGAACAAGGCCCACTACCACCCCTTCCCCACGCCGGGTGCTTTCTACGACTACCTGGGCCAGCAACTGGGCCTGCAGAGCTACGAAGTGCTGTCTCACAACTTCTACGAGACTCTGGTGGACGTCTCGGAGAGCATCAACCTGGACCTCAAGATCGTGGGGGCAGCAGTGGAAATGACCCGGGAGGTCTCCTCTTACCAAGTGGACCCGGACTGCATGACGAGAGTAGGGCTGAGTGAGGAGCTGATGAGTGATTTGAGCGGACTGGCAGCCAGTGTGTCTCAACCCCATCTTCCTTCTAGCTGGTGGGACTACGACTCCTTCGTCAAGAAGTACGGGACTCACTACATCAAATCAGCGGTATATGGTAACAGGGCTGTGAGCTTCGTTTTCAGCAAGACTTCCCTCGGTTACACTGAACAACAAATACATGCTGCAGCCTGTGCGAAGCTGAAAAACGCCGGTCTCACGTTTTGTAGCCAGTTCAACGATACGGACTACGCTAACGTCGAATCGCTGGAAATAGCTGAGTTTTACGAAGTGAGAGGTGGGAGTGTGGAGGCCAGAGTGAAGATGACAGTGGGGACTCCGGACAGGGACGCGGCGTCCGAGTTCATGGAGAGCACGACGGACGACGAGCAACACATCCGGGTGACGCTGGAACCGCTAACCGAGTTCCTGAAACGTCGGTTCTTGGGCTCGGAGCACTTCGTGAAGGTGCTGAACATGCAGCAGTACTACGAGGGCTTCCTCTCCCGGGGGTGCTACGAGCAACGCATACACGGCGTCCTCGTCAAGCGCTTCACTCAGGTGAGCGAGGCCGCGGGCATTCCGGAGTTTAAGTGCGAGCTCGCCCGCACGGGGTGCAGGAGCAACAAGGACTGCCACCTGAGTGCCTCCTCCATGTGGACTTCCTGCTACTGTCACGGAGAGACCTGCATTGTCAACACCCAGCAGACCTTACTCGGGTACGGCACTCAGGCTGCCCGGGCAGCTCGCCTCACCCAGAGAGGTTCCTCCTTCGAGGGCGACAACATGTCCTGCCACTACAAGTTCGGACCCAAGTGCGAGTGTGACAGGTTCGCTGCCAACCGGTGGGATCAGATGTGGCCAGGGCCGGACTCCCACTTCACTGCGAGTCTTACCATGTACAGGGACCTGCACAGGGAAATGTTAAAGATGGGGAACGTATCAGCCGCTGGTGTTACCAGTGTTAACAGCGGTGGGCACGGAGTGGGGAACAATTTCCTGGTCATTTTCTTAGCAGCAGTATTCGGGTGCCAATTCTACTGATCACAGGACATGGTGCTCAGTCCTCGTTTTGATCATTTTTCGATAATTCACAGAGGTTCATTTTTACGATGAAAACTTAATCTTGTTAATGAAAGATGTATATATTTGTTCTTTTTATGTTATCGTGGGATTTATTTTTCGTTGGTCTTTTGTGTCTTATCACTATCAGGGCTCGCAAAACATGTTATTTCATAGCACATAACTGCTTGATTGCCTTATTACTAAAATTATCGTTTTACTATGTCCAGGAGAATATTCACAGGATTTTCAGAATGTAAATAAGTATAAATCAACATTATGTACAGTGTACAAAACTCAAATTAAGAAAAAAAACAGTTTGTCAAATTCGGGCACACACAGCTGGGAATAAAATCATTTTAAAGTTTTTTCCAAAGTAATTATGCACAATAACTCTCAATATTAAGCAATTAATTAATCATAAACGGCTTCGAACAGGTACAATTTTATTGAAATTTACATTTAAGTTCCAGGAAGACTCCCATAAAAGTTTCAATGCTGATGCAATAAAATAACCTTTGGTCAACCTGGATTCACAATCTTATCATGTCTGAAACCCCCGTTTTTAGTTTCACACTTCAAAAATACCGGATAAAATTATCATTATTTCCAGATGGTATGTCATGAGATCTCCAAAAATAACCAGAAAAAAAATCAACTTTCGCCAAAAAAAACATTAACACCCAAATTTAACACCTAAATAACTTTATGATTTATGATCTAAACAGTCTAAATATACTTTAATTATTATCAAATTTCTGGGTGCATCAGAGGAACAAAGATCTTTTATTAAATGCTCTCATCTAAAGTTAATTCACAAATACACAGCTCCTTGCACTGCTGTTTGTTCTATTATTTGCTATTTATCTCAGTTCACGATGGTCGGATGGTATTTCACTTTAATTCAGCAATGAAAACATTATTGGCAGTAAATCTGATGGATCTCCAGGTCTGATCCAGCGTTGAATCCTTTGCCACATGAGTTACAAGAGAATCCACCCCTGAAAATTCAGGTAAATTCAATACAAGTCAGTTGAAGCCTGACGGGACGACGGGTGGAAATTATGCAAATTATAGAGTCTATAGTTGGTACAGGCATGAAGTGCTTCGAAGAATACTCGGTGTTAGAAATAGTTAGTGCTATTCTGCTTTTGCTTCACAGTGAAATGGGTTTATGCTTGCATCTTGTTGTATCAGTATCTACAACTCATGACTTTCAATATCAATTCTCAATTAATCTATTATATACTCAACTGGTGTGCTCTACGTTCTGTGATTGAAAATATGGCCAGTGCGGTGTTTAAACAAAATAATGGGAGAATAGATTTCTAAAAAGTGTGGGAGGAATTTTATGTTGCTTTACTTCACACATTATTATCACTAGACTTCACAAATGCTAACAATAAGTGTGGTTTACCTCAACGCTTCATTTTTGACCGTTTCAACGGTTTACTAGATTCAATTCCTGGTAACAGACTGACGATCCATTAGTCAAAAGATTTCATAGGCATAAATAATTTTGTGACACATGATAACAATTATCCAGTCGTTACTCATCAAAGGGGTTGAGTTGAGGGTTTGAATTAGTGGGGTATCTCACCTGTGTATTCCGTTGAAGGGGTTGAGTTGAGGGTTTGAATTAGTGGGGTATTTCACATGTGTACTCCATTGAAGGGTTGAGTTGAGGGGTATCTCACCAGCTCACCTGTGTACTCCGTTGAAGGGGTTGAGGGGTTGAATTAGTGGGGTATCTCACCTATGTACTCCGTTGAAGGGGTTGAGTTGAGGGGTTGAGTTAGTGGGGTATCTCACCTGTGTACTCCGTTGAAGGGGTTGAGTTGAGGGGTTGAATTAGTTGGGCATCTCACCGGTGTACTCCGTTGAAGGGGTTGAGTTGAGGGGTTGAATTATTGGGGTATCTCACCTGTGTACTCCGTTGAAGGGGTTGAGTTGAGGGGTTGAATTAGTGGGGTATCTCACCTGTGTACTCCATTGAAGGGGTTGAGTTGAGGGGTTGAATTAGTGGGGTATCTCACCTGTGTACTCCATTGAAGGGGTTGAGTTGAGGGGTTGAATTAGTGGGGTATCTCGACTGTGTACTCCATTGAAGGGGTTGAGTTGAGGGGCTGAATTAGTGGAGTATCTTACCTGTGTACTCCGTTGAAGGGGTTGAGTTGAGGGGTTGAATTAGTTGGGTATCTCACCTGTGTACTCCATTGAAGGGGTTGAGTTGAGGGGTTGAGTTAGTTGGGTATCTCACCTGTGTACTCCTATAAAGAGGTTGAGTTGAGGGGTTGAATTAGTGGGGTATCTCACCTGTGTACTCCTATAAAGGGGTTGAGTTGAGGGGTTGAATTAGTTGGGTATCTCACCTGTGTACTCCATTGAAGGGGTTCATTGAGGGGTTGAGTTAGTTGGGTATCCGGTATCTCACCTGTGTACTCCGTTGAAGGGGTTGAGGGGTTGAATTAGTGGGGTATCTCACCTGTGTACTCCATTGAAGGGGTTCATTGAGGGGTTGAGTTAGTTGGGTATCCGGTATCTCACCTGTGTAATCCGTTGAAGGGGTTGAATTAGTGGGGTATCTCACCTGTGTACTCCATTGAAGGGGTTCATTGAGGGGTTGAGTTAGTTGGGTATCCGGTATCTCACCTGTGTACTCCGTTGAAGGGGTTGAGGGGTTGAATTAGTGGGGTATCTCACCTGTGTACTCCGTTGAAGGGGTTGAGTTGAGGGGTTGAGCTAGTGGGGTCTCTCACCTGTGTACTCCATTGAAGGGGTTGAGGGGTTGAATTAGTAGGGTATCTCACCTGTGTACTCCTGTTGAAGGGGTTGAGTTGAGGGGTTGAGTTAGTGGGGTCTCTCACCTGTGTACTCCATTAAAAGGGTTGAGGGGTTGAATTAGTGGGGTATCTCACCTGTGTACTCCATTGAAGGGGTTGAGTTGAGGGGTTGAGTTAGTGGGGTGCGGGGTGTTGTGTGGGGGTATCACTTTGACATCCTTCCTTCTGTCCGGGCAGCTACCAGGTCTGCTACCAGGTCTGCTCTTGTCATGCCTGAGGGTACGTGGTTAGTCAAATACTGCTGTTTTGATAAAAATTTTGCTGCTGCTCTTTTGAAAATGAAGTACACGATAATTTGTCATCTCCTAGTGAACCCAACCCGCTCCGCATTTTTATCACACATTTCGTCAGTGTTAATTACCAATAATAAAGATTGTCCGAAGAAGATTCGCATCGTATATATTTGTACCTGTAGCACCGAGTCAAAAACCAATAAATTTAGAACTCTCTCTCAGTATTTGTCACTTACGCATCAACTAGGGACTTTATCCCATCGTAGTAATCTATTGGCGTGAAGACCCTCTCAAAGACATGTTGACTTTTCACCAACTCCTTGAAGCACTTGTTAGTCCACAGGGGCTGGGGGTCGGGTTGATTGGCATCTTCCTTTGGCTGCGCGTTGTCTAACTCCTGCTGTAACGCGTTGTCTCGTAGCAACCTGTTCTGTTCTTCAAGTCGTAGGATTCGGATGTTGTTGGCTGACACCTGGTCAAGGATGGACGCATAAAAAGGGAATCTTCCGTCAGTAATTTCATAAGAAGCTGAGGGTGGCATTATCATACCCATGCTCGAAGTTGGTGATTTGGAGCTCATTTGCTCAATCGCCTAATCCACAGTGCTATGACGAACTGACACCTGTTCGACACAGCACTGTGTTATGACGAACTGACACCTATTCGACACACCACTGTGTTATGACGAACTGACACCTGTTCGTCACAGCGCTGTGCTATGGCGTAAACCTGGAATTTGAAGAAATTTCTTACGAAAAAATCTGGGTGTAGTGTTGCTTCATCAGAAACGATCAATAATCCATTCGTTGATTTTCACAATAGAACATAAAATTTTTGCTGGAGCCTTCTTGACCTTAGGAGAGATACAATCAAAGTTATAGATTATCGATATCAAAAATTTAGGTTTTTGGGTACGTTAAATAATGAGTAAACAGTAAAGAGGAAGCAAACCAGTCGATTGAGCTCCTTTGGAATTCTCTCGCCCTCGACTAGCAATGGATAGTTGAGGAGGTTTGTTTCTTTTTCCCTTTCCTCCGCTATGATTTGCTGGGCATCAGTCAGTTGTCTGTCTTTCTTGTTCAGACTTTGGGTCAACTTGGAAATATCTGACTGGATTTGTCCCACAACGGCCTGAGGTGAAATTTGTGAGAAATTTCTAGCTCGTTTAAAGCTCTAACTATTCATTGTTGAAAGGATTTAAGAATTGAAGATTAAACTAAATACCTACTATTCAACTCAAAAGGGCCAAAAGTTCTTGGTAATTGAAATCAGCTAAAATGCTATATCTATACTTCTATAATATTCAATGTTCCTATTGTGAGTAATCACATGGCCTAATATTTCTCAGGGTCATATTACCATTCATAATAACTCGTGATTTATCAAAGGTTTCTAGTTTCTGTCTTACGACTTTCGCATCCTTCTAAACGCACATTGTAAACCTAATTTCATAAGCTCAATATGCAGCTGGTACTACGTGGTTTTTAGATTTTTGAGTTTGGAGTTGTTTTTAAACAATTCCGAATAATATCTCTTCTTAACCCCACCACTTCAGCCGACATTCAGGTGGATGCCTGCCCCCTTAGTGACAGTTCCCTGCGATTTCGGGGTAGAAAATCTCCACGACGAACTCCATGGCAATGTAGACATAGAGTTTGTGGACAGTACCACGATGAGGGTCAACTCAATCGTCTTGTCGTGGAACAGCGATGTCTTCAAAACCAAGTTTACCGAGTTAAGGGAAAAAACAGTGCAAATCAAGGACTTCCCCAAGCCGTCCGTGGTTTTGTTCCTGGAGTTACTTTACAGTGGTGGGAATGCTGGACTTTTAAGAAGTAGCTTCAGAGAGGTGAATACGATGGCTCATGTCTTCAAAGTATCGTGGTTATCAGCTCAGTGTGTCAAATTCTTCACTGAGCTGTGTGCAACTTGCTCTCAGGAAAGTGATTATGAGGACTTTGAATTCTTTTTCAGCGAGGCAGCATACTGGGACGACTTCATGGACAATACACTAATGATGGACATCGTTGTCAAGGATTTCAGTAATATCAAACATATTGCCGTGTATTTTGTGGGGCAATATCTCAGAGCACATGCATGTTCGGTAAAACCAAATAAACTTGTTAATCTCTTGAAAATAGCCGGAAAAGAGTGCATGCCAATAATAACAGTGATCGAAGAGCACCTGCTAACCGGAGGAGGCATCAATGAAAGCATCAAAACTCTGCTGATGAACATAGACATAATCCACTGCTTTGCAGCGGACACTGACGCCTTTAACACAGTGCAGGCCATCTTCTTGTCCACAGCACCCACCATGTTAGGGGAAGATGCTGCTGTAGTGGAAGTCTTTACTGAGGGCGTGGAAGCAGCAAGATCGGATGCAGAGGCGGCCATGACAAGATAGGGTGTAGTGGAAGTCTTTACTGAGGGCGGGGAAGCAGCAAGATCGGATGCAGAGGCGGCCATGACAGGAGAACAGGTTGAAGAAACACAAGGAGAAGATGAACCCGATCGAAACGAAGCAGGCTCAACTTGCAGCGAAGCAGCTGACGATACGGAGAGTGGACATGGGAGACGAACAGTAAACATTGGATCCAAGCGCAGTGGAACCAAGCGGGACAATTGTGCCCAGTCATAAGACAGCCATTGGTATCTAGCACCACGATATAATAGGGATCATGGATCATTGCTGATAATGCTTTAATTAAGCTTACAAATATCATTGTCAAATCCAGAATACTTTTAAAACATTATCAAGTTGATTGAGTTTTCTGAATTCCGACCCGGACTTTTTAACACGTTTTTTCATGAAACTTTTTATGCTATAGTTTTTATGCAAGGGCTATAATTGTAGCAGCAAGATCTAAATGAGTCACACCAAGATGAGTGGTTTGCTTGATCACGTGATATCGAAATTAAACAAACCTAAAGCTAATGTAGGACTATAGGTATTTGACTGATTCAGTCCAATACCTTTAGTCCTACATTAGCTTTCGGTTTGTTTAATTAATAATTTATATATTATCACGTGATCAAAATTTAAAAGCCCCACTGCGCGCGAAACTGCAGCGCATGCAATTTAATGCTGCGCGCTTTACACTGACTGCTGAGTTACCATAGCTACATGCGATGAAAATTGTCGCGTTTTCCATAAAAAAGTGGCAATTTTTGTCGGAATTTTGCTGTTACATGGTAGATCAAAACAAACGAGTTTCAATTTTCATGCAAACATTAAAAGATGAAATCAGCTTAAGAATAAATTTACGAAGCAGGCACGTGAACTTCGTTGTTCTATTTTGGAAATAAATGCCGAGGCCAGCTGAAACCTACCTGTAACCTTGTATTTTCATTGTGCAGCATATCTTTCTGTTTCACGACATCACTTAATTCGAAGTGTGTGTTGTTGGAGGTGTCTCTAGCTGCCTCTAGCTGCTCCCGCATGTTCTCGCATTCCTGATCAAATGCCTCTAGCTGGGACAGGAGCTGACCTTGCTTTATCGTCAGCATCTGAGGGAGAGCGGTAATAGAGTGACTGAACAAGGTATTTATTGCTCTATATTGGATATCTCTTAGCACCATGTCTCACATTCCTAGACATTGCACCTCTAAATGATAAATGATATTGAAAGTACCTTGTTTTGCTTGATAAGCTGGTCATTTCTACTCTGATATCGATTAAGTTCATCAGTTACAGCCTGATGCTCATTTTCCAAAGACTTGATCTTTTCAGAAAGTTCATTACATGTAGAGTTCATCATTTTAGCACGCTCAGCTTCCTTCCTCGCTTCCATCAACTCGTCAAGTACACCTCGCTTCGCAGTAGCTGAGAGGGGCATGCAATTAGCTAAATTAATTGGTTAATCAAATATCAAATAGATTATAATTGATTGGTAGTGTTAACCAAAGCATGTTCGGCAGCCACATCGATGCCCAATGAATTGACTGATTTGATATACAATAAAGTATAGTTTTTGATCTTGAATCGATGAATCATTTATTCTCTAATACAAATACCATACCTTCGCAGAAGTATTTATCCTGGTATTCAGCAAGTTTGACTTCCAGCTCGCTAATCTTGCCTTTCAGTCTTTCCTCTTCTACCCTCTTCAGTTCCATGTTGTGATGGTATTCTGTTGCTTGTTTGGAGATCTGTAGTAGACACCACATCAGTAAGTTTATGTGTATACTGTATATAAGGTTTATATCCACTTGCGTCTTACAAGTCACAGCCAATACTAGTCAATAACTCAGGAGAATAGTTTCAGATAGTGTTGGGAGTAACAGGGAGTAACTAAGAGATCTCCTTACTTCCCAACAGGAGATGACAATATATACCCATTTCCCTCCTAACTAGGTGTACAATTAGGGAGCCGTCACATGTTTCGTCATCGCCCGACGGGGGGAGGGGGTTTCTAAAATGCTGACATAAACAGGATTAAACAGGATTAAACAAAAATAGTCCTAAGAAGCACTAACACTTCTGTCTGGACGGTATATATACAATATCACATTGTAACACTCAGTCTGAAGGAAAACACACACTTAAACACAGAAAAGCGCGGCTGCAAAAAAGTTCATCTTTAGCGCCGTTTGCTCTGGTCTTGCAATTTAGCACAGGTTGCTATTGTTCTCTTGAGCAACTCCTCGGCAGTGAGTTCAGGTGCTCCCTTAGTACATGCAGCTGGTGAGCGGGCTGCAGATAAAGGCGCCGTCTTTGAGGGAGCTGCAGGCCGAGTCATAGAGGGGACGGGAGGTGCAGTCTATGATGTGGCAGGAGGTGGGTGTGCTGAAGGAGTAGGTGAAGCAGCTGCGGGTGTAGTGCTTGAGGTGACAGCTGAGGTAGGGCCAGTTGGGTTGCGGTTCACTAGGGAGTTGTCGCACCAAACTTCGCCTCTTGAGATGTAGAAGTTAAGGTTTTTCTTTTGAAGATGGTGCAGACCCAACCTAGGATGCTGGATTTTTCTTACTCCATCATAAGTTGAAAAAAGTCTCCAGTTTTTGCCTTTTCTGACGTAACTGAGAATCACGAAAAAATTTCAAAATCGCAGGCAAGGATGCCAGCATCTCCAGCGCCCCAAAAAAAACTAGAAGTGGTGTTCTGGATTAGCTGCCTTCCTCGCTTTCATGAGTTCAACCAGTTTCTTCCGTCCTGCTCTCTCCTCATGAGTCAGGTCCGGTGCCACAAACACTCGCCGAGTAGCTGGGATGTCTCGCAATCTCTTCCCACTGTTCCGCAGACGGACAGCTGCGTCACCATTTATAAGGCAGACTTTGATGGGACATATGATGACAAGGGGAGGGAGGGGGTTTGAACTATGCTGACGTCAGCAGAAATTTTGAATTTTCGCATCCTTAGGATACGATTTCTTGACGTTTTTGTCCATGATATTTTGTTTCGAACTAAATTTTGTATTTCTGCAATATGAATATGATAAATCTATAGTATATTCGAAAATTCACAAGGCACTTGACAGGCATTTTGATGATTAAATGCGGTTCATCTGAAACGAGTAGAACCATATTTTGCTTATCATAAACGAATCCAACAAGTTAAGACACACCACTCTTACCTGACTGATATTTTCCAATGTTTCGATCCGAGAGTACCAAATGTGTTTTATAATTATGAAGTAAATCCTTCGAAATAAAAAAATAGATCCAGACAGAAACCCCGACAGGGGACCTCCCGCTATAGGCCCCAGTTGCCAGGGCTAATGTGGATGGGAACGAGTCCCGTACCTCTCCAGTAAGCACCAAATCACCTGCTGCTTGAGCATCTCCTCTCGTTTTGTGCCATCAGTAACGCTACTCCGATGTTGGTTCGTCAGTGACTCTATCTCACTCTTCAGTACAGCGTTTACACTCTCTAAGTTGAGAATCCTGTTCCGCTGTTCATCGCACGTTTTCTGTACTTCTGCCGACTGTTTCATTGCTTCCCGCACTTTAACGTCAGACTCAAGCGTCAGGGTCGTCTGAAAATGACGGTTTTGAGAGTTGATAAGGTTGCTTTTGGGAGTTTAAAAGTTCAATAGGGTGGTTTAGTTGCTTCTTTATGGGCATAAAGTAAAGTGGTAGCTTATGATTTCATGGAACTTCATAAATCTGTTCAAATTTATTGTCGCTTGTCAAACTAATCCCTCACACCGTACTCCAATACTACAATAATCCAAATTCAAATCTATCAAATATGCGGTACAATAGAGTGACGCTGTTCTTAAATAAGGTAAACCAATACCCCAACTCCCAATACTCACGTGGTATTCGCACCACTTCATGGCCTCCCTGGGCGTGGACAGGATGAGTCTCTTGGGCGGCTTGGTCTGCTGGAGCAGCATGTTCCACGTCACGGTGATCTTGCTGCCCAACACCTCCAACAAGTCCTGCACGGAGTTACACACGTTGCACTCCACAAAGGCTGTCTCCACGGTCTGCGTCTTAGCGTCGCTGCACTGGGAACTCTGCATCAGCCACTTGGAAACTGTCTTCATGTTGTTCACCGTGATTTGGGTCGGCAGCTTGCTTTGCGATAAGCTGGGTGGAGTAAAGGGTTACCACTTGTATCATATTATACATGAAATCCATTAAAGTTGATTTTAAGATATAGCTTGTTAAATGTTTATATACTGCAATGGCGCTGCTATAGTGTAAACCCATTTAAAACCTTGTGTTAGAGGATCGGACCATGTCTACAGCGCTATCAGCCATGTCCTCTCCAGCTTCTCCTTCCTCCTCTTTAACTGAAAATACAGGGCCATCAGTCATCCGTGGGGGCCAAAAATACAGGGCCATCAGTCATCCGTGGGGGCCAAAAATACAGGGCCATCAGTCATCCGTGGGGGCCAAAAATACAGGGCCATCAGTCATCCGTGGGGGCCAAGAATACAGGGCCATCAGTCATCTGTGAGGGCCAAAAATACAGGGCCATCAGTCATCCGTGGGGGCCAAAAATACAGGGCCATCGGTCATCCGTGGGGGCCAAAAATACAGGGCCATCAGTCATCCGTGGGGGCCAAAAATACAGGGCCATCAGTCATCCGTGGGGGCCAAAAATACAGGGCCATCAGTCATCCGTGGGGGCCAAGAATACAGGGCCATCAGTCATCCGTGAGGGCCAAAAATACAGGGCCATCAGTCATCCGTGAGGGCCAAAAATACAGGGCCATCAGTCATCCGTGAGGGCCAAAAATATAGGGCCATGACTCATCCGTGAGGGCCAAAAATACAGGGCCATCAGTCATCCGTGGGGGCCAAAAATACAGGGCCATCATTCATCCGTGAGGGCCAAAAATACAGGGCCATCAGTCATCCGTGGGGGCCAAAAATACAGGGCCATCAGTCATCCGTGGGGGCCAAAAATACAGGGCCATCACTCATCCGTGGGGGCCAAAAATACAGGGCCATCAGTCATCCGTGGGGGCCAAAAATACAGGGCCATCAGTCATCCGTGAGGGCCAAAAATACAGGGCCATCAGTCAACCGTGGGGGCCAAAAATACAGGGCCATCAGTCATCCGTGGGGGCCAAGAATACAGGGCCATCAGTCATCCGTGAGGGCCAAAAATACAGGGCCATCAGTCATCCTTGAGGGCCAAAAATACAGGGCCATGACTCATCCGTGAGGGCCAAAAATACAGGGCCATCAGTCATCCGTGAGGGCCAAAAATACAGGGCCATCATTCATCCGTGAGGGCCAAAAATACAGGGCCATCAGTCATCCGTGAGGGCCAAAAATACAGGGCCATCACTCATCCGTGAGGGCCAAAAATACAGGGCCATCAGTCATCCGTGAGGGCCAAAAATACAGGGCCGTCAGTCATCCGTGAGGGCCAAAAATACAGGGCCATCAGTCATCCGTGAGCTATCACACGAACTTTTAATTTGAAGCAGTGAAGCTGTGATGTCATAGCTTCGAACTAAAATTTAGTTGAAAATTACTGCAATTCATAACTATTGACCGAATCGATGTTTGTACAGTCTTCGTACTTTAATTCTTCATGAGTTTATCATGTATTGGTTTATTGTAAAGGGTTGTTACAAGGTTAGCTGAGTACTATCACCACAATCACACGTCATTGTGATAAAGATGAGTAATTAGTTATCTACATCGATCCTGAGAGATCATCAAACCTAAGCGCTTATCACTCCCCATCGACGACTCTTTCTTTAACTTACTGATACATTAAGCCCACACCACACTTTTCCCAATATCAATGACTATGCACAAACTCAACCAGTGGCGTGTCCACAGAACACTAGGTTAGAGAGTCATCTTCCACTCGGTCTTACCACAGGGATCAAGGTAGTCAATCTTCGGAGGGGCGCCCCCGACCATTTGTTGCTCCTAGAGTAACACCACCTGGTACCAGGTAAGAGGGTACTAGCCTACTAGTAGTGCAACCAGGTGGGTCCCAGTAGAACTCTCTGTTGTTGAGAGTTGCCACCCACTCCGCAAGGTGATGTGGTGGTCCGTGGATTTTGCGCCAAAAAAAAAAAAGGTTAGCTGAGTGGAGTTGCTAAGGACAATACTGATATGAGAAGTAATTGCCAATTACTGGAATACCGTATGCCTGAAAACTGTATGTAAGTATGTATGTATGTTTATGTATTACGTTTGGGTATACAGGTAGTTGTATTACATAACTTGAGCGATTAATATTGAGCGATCCGTCGAGGCCAGTATCACGCCAGTATCGCGCCAGTATCAGGCCAGTACCACGCCAGTACCACGCCAGTATCGCGCCAGTATCAGGCCTACCTCACGCCGTTATCGCGCCAGTATCAGGCCAGTATCGCGCCAGTAGCATGCCAGTAGCGCGCCAGTAGCACGCCAGTAGCGCGCCAGTAGCACGCCAGTAGCACGCCAGTATCGCGCCAGTATCACGCCAGTACCGTAGCACGCCAGTAGTACGCCAGTATCACAGTAGACGCTAACTTAAAGCCAGGACGCCAGTAGCACGCCAGTTTCAGATCATATACTGGCGTGTTACTGGCGTGTTCCGACTGGCGCGATACTGGCGATACTGGTGATACTGGCGTGATACTGGCGTGTTACTGCTTGATACTGGCGTGCTACTGGCGTGTATGCCTGGCGCGCTACTGGCGTGCTGGCGCGATACTGGCGTGATAACGGCGTGAGGTAGGCCTGATACTGGCGCGATACTGGCGTGATACTGGCCTGATACTGGCGCGGTACTGGCGTGATACTGGCGCGATACTGGCCTCGACGGATCGCTCAATTTACCAAAGTGCAATTTGAAATGTGTAATCAGTTCACTTACCTACAAAAACCAAAATTGCACTGTTTGTCTTAATTCCATATTTGTAAGATTTTGAGAGCCATTTAAAATTCGGAAACGAGTTTTGAAACACTCGATATCTATATTATTTCCTTCCGATGGAATTTGTCAATATTCGCCATGAAGCAGAATACTCGGGAAGTCGTTGAATAACAGTGCAAATCCCTCCAAAGAGTAGAACCAGTGTAAGCTTCAATAGTAAAGTTACTTCATTGATAGATAATAAATGATCATTGAACGCGTCATTGCATTTTTTGCTGTAATACACTCAGTACTTCCAATAAGTGAAGGAATAAATTGAGATAAAGTAAGTGACGTCGGATAAACTGAAGTAGCAAACATAAATAAGATTGTTCCATAGTCACACGCAATGGAATCAAGACCCCAGCGAAGGTAAGGTTAAATTAATGAAATGTACAACGCTTGGTGGATAGCAAATATTCACTTCACCTCAGATCAATTCAATCGTAACCTTGCTTCTTCACTTCATGTAAATTAGCATTTCTTAAAATATCTCCTGTGCACCAGAACACACAAGTCACCATTCATGATAAAAAATAATATAACGCACACTGAAGCACAGTTATTTATACATGATATCTCATTGTGTTCCTGTAGCAATGTCACGCAAAGTGACCTGTGTTACATATCACAAACAAAATTGTTGCTTGTTTCGTCAGGTCCACAAACTCGAGGGCCAAATACTTAAAAAATGCGATGAAATTTCAAATACCTGACAGGTCACAACAGTGCTCTTAGATGAATGGTCGATTACAGAGTAGTATTCTCTTCAAAGGAACAAGGAGAAAGTGGCATCCACATATTACATATAACGCAATATCACACCGTTCCAACAAAACATAAACATATTGACGTGTCAGAGCAAAGACATGCTAGATCTTGTAATCAGAGCAAACAAGTAATATATATCGTGTGAGAGTTAGGGACGTATAGGATGTGATTACACTGACAACACTGACAACAGAGAACAACACTTGGTGTGCTGCTGCAGCAGCGGGGGTAACATGGTGTATAATTCTACCACATCATCCTAAGACACTTCCCAATCATGATATGTGGGAGGCTCGTGGAATAGTAATCTCCTTGATTAATTGAGGATAATATCATGATATCTGTCATTCTGTCATCTAATCATCTACGGTTATATCAGCTAGAGAAGGATGGTTCGTACAGAACAGAACTGGCCACTGATCAGTGATATCACTTTATTGTGAATATATCCAATGTGGGTATATCATCACCATGACCCACCCTCAGTAACCTAACTATGGCGGTCAGCTATGGTCCACCAATCGGCCGAGTAGACATCCTGGCTGATTGATACTCGAGCCTCGAATCAGGCACTGTTTAAAGCATGAATTATTTTGATACTTAGATTCATATCTGATTTGAATTTCAATAGATGCCCAAGAAGGGCATAGATCAGATCAGCGACGCCATGAGGGCGCCACGGTAACGCCACGGTGACGCCACGGTGACGCCATGGCAGTGCCATGATGAAGCCACGAGGACGCCACTGCGGCGCCACGATGAAGCCACGAAGACGCCATGGCAGTGCCACGGTAGTGCCATCGTGAAGCCACAAGGACGCCACGAGGAAGCTACCTAGACGCCAGGGCAGTGCCATGGTGAAGCCACCGTGATGCCACGAGAAGGCCACCTTGACGCTGGCCTGGAAACGACACAAGAAAGCCACCGTAAAGCCACGACAGCGCAACTGTAGTGCCAGGGATAATTTCGATGAGATAATTAGGAATTAGGAAAGACAATAATATATACTACACGCATTCATAATAATTTATTAATTAATAGTAATTTATCATTGACAGTTTATCCATAACATCATTAAATGCAAACATATCTGAAAGTGAATAGCTGATATAGGTGAAAAAACACTGATGACAAAAGCTCTGCTTGTTCAAAGGCGGCATTCCTTGTACTCGTCCTCTGAAACCCCCATCCACAGCAAGGCATCTTCCAATGAGGTACCAAGGTCAACGAGTTCATCAATCTTGGAGATGAGGAAAGATCTGTCTGTCGGTGGCGCCGCAGTTGCGTCCTCGTAACGTCGCTGTTCTGATCTATGCCCAATTTGTTCAAAAATTTCAGTTAAAGGTTCATGAAGAAATTCATATTCATGTGGACTAACCATGAAAATTGGACACTTGCCAACAGAATATGTAAAGCGCATCTTAAGGTCGTCGCCCCACTCGTTACGACATCTTTGGCAGGTTGATGAGTGAACTTGAAGTGGGTCGGGGCAGGTAATTCCATGAAGGTAGGTATCTTGTCACAGGGCAGGACGACCATGTTCTCAGAGCAGGTGACTTGCTGCGTATCCGAGTAGTTGAGAGTCTCCACTCCGAAGGTAGGGTTGCAGGTTACGTTCAGTACATCCCCCGGCCAGAAGAAAGGGCGGTGACTGGGGTTCTCCACTGTTCCATTCTGCACCGTCACATCTCTACAAGGTGGTGCCCAGTTGTCAGCCCGCCAGATGTGCACTTTCTTCCCCTCTCTGTACCATGTGTACCGGTACTCCCTGTTTCCAACGCCCTCCGGATCTCCGTCTTTCACACCTCTGATGAAGTAGATGGCATCCTCTACTCTCTCAAGCATAAATGCTTGGAGGCCTGCGGGGGAGCCCTTCTTTCCTGAGAAAGGGTCCTTTGCAGTCCGAGCAATAGTAAATGCGTGTGGGTGAGCATCCGACTCTGGGATATACTGCAGAGCGTATCCAGGTCGAGAATACGACAAGATACGGATCGCAGGACTTTTCATGTGAAGTGATGTGACATAAATCCCTTTCAGTCTAGTGAGGATCCACAAGCTGGTCTTGGAGCAGGTTCTCCACGTGACGTTTCTTCCTTCGTCGGGGGGTGTCAGACACTTCGACCAAACCTGAGGGTGGGTGATGAAGACACCGTCTGATGCTTCAAACCATTTTCCAGATGGGGCGCCGGCAAATAGCTCACTAATTTGGATTATGTATTTCTGCAGGCAAGTCATAAAAAAATATGGATGATAACCTGCTGATCTATTACTAGCGATAAGCTCCGAAGCCGTTAATGGTTCTTTTAAAAAGAAAGCATCTTTTTGATACGAGGGTGAAAAGAAAGCCTTACTATCCCAAGTATAAATGCAGTACATAGCTCGATACTCTCTACTCCGACTGGTGATTGGCAATCTGATGGTTCCTGGTTGATAGGTTCTTGGCATTTATCCGAGTTCTGAGGTTTCATAAGCATTTTGGAGATGCTGGATAAACGTTCCTGAGTATTTTGCTTCTCTATGATACTGACAGAATCTGTGCTTGGTGAGTCGTCCTTAGATATGAGACATGGTACACAAAGTAAGATTATTATACCAAAGATGAAATTCATCTTGATGAGATGGGAGGGTCTACTGGTCCGACAAACAAGACTCGACCTTAAATATACCCTCGCCTACAAAAATTTAACGATTAATATAATGATTAATTATCCAATTCGCGATTTAAATGGCGTCTTTTAAAAGCTTGAATTGACTTTTAACGTAGACAATTAATGATTAATTAGACGATGAAGTTTTAAAATGAGGGTATTAATGAGATTCTGATTGACAAACCGCTATAACAATTAACCACTTTCTCACCCATTGTGACCGCCTCAATACAATCATTGCTTTTCGCGGAGATGATGCAATCGATTCTCCGAAAAACGCTCCTTTATTATTATTATTAAACTTCAAACTCATTTAAACTTTCAACCTATTTGACTATAGAACCTTAAAAACCTAAAACCCTCCCCCATTCCTTGTTCTATTCCTTATAATCAGTTACGCTCAATCTGATGATATCTTACCCGTTTGAGTTTTGTCTTATTTAAACCATCCTTCAGAATATACAGTAAAAGAAATAGTTTATTTTACATCAACAATCAAATAATATGTCCGATATATAATATCTTGTATTTCTTAAAATTGGCCGCGAATGACCACTTGGCCATCCTGGACAGAATCATAAATTCTTTGACATACTTGGACTTGGGGAACGATCTGTGCAAGACTGCATGATAATTTGGTTTTAGTGGACTCTCTGCGATGCTGCTAAATGGGAAAGAGCAGTTTTCGTACATATTTTTGGGTCATTTTTGGTTCAAAAATTCCATTTAACTATTTAAGCCCTAAATTGGTGTTTTAACTTTGACTGGTTGGGGAAAGCAAAAATGATCAAATCTTTATATATTGGTCGCAGGACTTAGTTATTGTTTGCAATATTGAAGTAGATATTTCATCTTACCCACTGACCGCCAGAAAACAAACAACTTGTCACTTGTACCTTGATGTTTAATAACAAACTAAAAGAGTTTAGACAATAGACAACTTAAGACTTACTGGGACCAGTGAACTCGGACCACTGGATGCTGCCGGCGGTCCTGGGCGGCCCTGGTGAGGGGGCGTCAGAGTCCCGTCTGGGGGTGTCGTAGCCGGCCGTTAGGCCGTGCTTCACTACCATGTCCTTTAGGAGGGTATTCTCTTCGTAGGCCTGGTCTAGAGTTAGACCCAGGTTAACCAGATCCTCACTCTTCTTTTTGGATCTGAGGGCAGGAGGGCGCATGGGTTTTACATTTAGATTAGAGTTAAGTACAAAAGTACCCTCGGGAGAAGAGTAGAGTTATAGGCTTGATAGATTGATTCAAAAAGTACACGCAATGTTGCATCATTCAAAATAAAAGTAGGCGATGTCATCAATTCATCATTCTAAGCGATGATAAGGACTCCAGTTCTGACCGACAATCAGTTGTGCACCACCTAGAGCTAGGTTTTCCTCTTTACCTCGGACTGAAGGGAAGTAACGAACTGTCTAAGCAGCTTGGCTTTCTTCCAGTACTTCTTACACAGCGGTCCGAGGTTAGGGGCTTGTCAATGACCCGGCTCACTGACTTCCCTACCAGACGGTCTGTGAAGTACATGTAGTACTGGAGCATCAGAGCCAACCTGGGGACATCATATGGTAGACTTAGCATGATACTGTGATAGACGCAAGTTAATTGATAGGTTGTATCACGAGCCTCCCTAGCTGAAGCAGGCACTTGGAATCTGTAGATTCCAAGTGCCTATTTACATGAATATTTACAAATAGTCATGTACCTAAATAAGTTTTGATTGAATTTACCAACTCAACCCCCTTCTTCTTAGTAGCTTAGGGGCAGTCATTTAGTACCACAAACATACCAATCAATACAATTAAAGCAGTGTTGTAAACTAGGGTTTCCATTATCTACTTGGAATCTTTTATCTAGATAAATAGATAATTTTTCGCAATTATCTAGATTATCTAGATAATCTAGATAATTTTTGAATCCGGAATTTATACATATTTGACACAACTTTCAACGTAAGAAACGCACAACTTTTGCAGAGGAGTATCATCCCATAACCAGCTCTTTGTTATTCACATTGTTGTTAATTGAAATTTATGATATCAATGACCACCAAAAGATCATTTGATATCGAATGAAGTTCAGGTGTTCAGGACATTCGTTGTTTCATTTGATTAAGTTGAAATATGTAATCATCCATAAAAAAGTAGCAACAAGTTCCTCATCTACCCATCAGTCGCTATAAACACTTGCATTAGCCATTATCCATCAGAAAGGAGTCAATAAATGACAAATTAAGGTTGATTTCATGATGATGGCCTCGGACAGTCGGAGTTGCTGGAGTGAGAATTAGAGAATAAGAAAATCAAAAAGGAATGAAATTCCCTCATTAACATACCAAAGTTAGTGGTTGTTCGATTTGGATGCGTTAATAATTTAATGTTGGTTATTTAGGGGGTTGATTTTAAACAAGCAATGAATTTGCCATAGCTGGAGGCTAATTTCGTACATATTTTCACCTCATTTTTGAAAAGGGCATTATGTTTTGTGACAGAATATTTATATAGTAGTGGAGGAGAATATCGAGAGTTAAGAGTAGGTATTGAACTTTTGTTTGATGTGATAAGATCCTTTATTAAACTTTTTAACATTGCCTTCTATTATCTAGTTCTGCTATTCGTTTCAGTTTGACAATGGTCAAATTATTAGTTAAACAGATTTTACTTGAAGCCAGACAGTCTTTCCATTAACCTGGAGTTCCTGAACATAGAGCAATGTTCATAGAAGTCTGAAATAAGTCCAAGTCCATCTATGCATAGCCACAAGGTGTCTTACTAACTTAGATCTCCAAAACGGATGTGAAAATGAACAGAACAGAAATTTTGAATATTCAAAGTCCAATAATTATTGAAAAATTTCTAGAAAATTGGAAAATTTAGCTGAAATTTCTCGGCAAAAGGGATATGAAGTTTATCTAGATATCTAGTAGAAATTATCTAGATAAATAGACAAAGATTTTTTGCAAATTATCTAGATAATCTTATCTAGATAATATCTAGATGGAAACCCTATTGTAAACACCAAATATACAAATAAGAAAAGTCAGTGTAACCTGTCTACAACTAGCTCGAGGAGCATGATATGACATGCCCGTGTGGAGTGAAGGTCTGACGAGTAGTACTGACACTTGTTACTTAGCAGCTGGATGGGAAGGTCGCCACTCTCGTCTCTCAGCTTCCACGACTTTGTCTGTAGTGTGCCAACCTTACCAAATATCTGAGACATACATGTAACATCATGTTTAGATGCTGGCTGTTGCTTTATCATTTACTACCCTTATCTGCCATTGAGTCACCATTCTATGTGATGTACGGTCACATGGATCTTTACTATTAAAAAGTAACTGATGATAAAGTAGAAGTAAATGTGGCTGAAATTATCAATTTTAAAGAGTCTGCAATTGGTAAAATAAACTCGTGAATAGACCATTGATAAAACCATACTACCCACTGTACCTGGGATACTGTGTCTTGTATAGAGAGAAGGTCTTGTTTCAAATTATTGAATTCAGATGCAGTCACAATACCATCCATAGCTGAGAGCACTGGAAGGGTGCAATTAGAATATGTCGGCAGATAGTTACTACAATATATCCATGTTTGTGTTAATTAAAGAAAAAATATCACACAACTTTGCCCTGTAATAAATTATTAAACCAAAAAGTCAATTATCTTTTTGAGAAATAAGATTTGATGTTTCCACAGAATTGCTACATCCTCATTATCAATCTATTTAAAATACAGAGGTGGATAAAAGTCTTGCAGATTGATGTCTTGAATAAAGATTTCTTTATGATTTGAACATGTTTTAACCACCAGTCCTCTACTTCTCTTCACTAAGTGTGTTGATTAACTTCTTGATGCTTGGAGTAAAGACAAAGACAAAAGAGCTATTTTCAGTTTCATTCAGGCAGGTGGTCAATGCACTTGACAGAGCTAAACCCTGGTACCAGGGGGTGACTGCTGGGGGCCTACCTCATAAAAAGCTCTCACAATTTAAACATCCCACCAGCTCCATCCACAGTCTGAGACCCATAAAAGAATGCCTTCATCAGAGATCTAAGACTACGCATATACTCATTACTCAATCTTTCAAAAGGTAAATTATTAGGCACCCGTAACATTTGTCGGTCGATTGAATGGAATTGGTCGATTCATAAAATCCATTTGAATTTTAATTCAAATTCATTTTTAATTTTAATTCAAATACTTTTGAATGAATGCTGTGTTTTACTGGTTCAAATACATTTTGAATTTTAATTCAAATACATTTGAATGAATGATGTGTTTTACTGGTCCCTAATGACTTGAATCATGTTTAAATGAGCAATATTAATTTGTTTACCTACTAGCTCAAAGATTTACTATTTTAAACACATCAGTCAATCAAATGAAGTTGATCGATCAACCAATTCCATTCCATCTACTGCTGTTCTAGGCAAGCACCTTAATTTGTTTCACCTCATTTCATTGGTTCAATTTGATATTTTGATATTCATTTATATTTTGTTTCACTTTATAACTCATAATAATAATATAATAATAATAATAATATAATGGTTTTACAATGATGTAACACGAATGGGTCTGCAAATATTGAAACTAACAAACTTCATCATTCAACTCCACACCTTATAACCAAGGTGTCCAAATAAGAAAAGTTCAGTGACTAGTTACTTCATTCATAAAGTGATGCACCTTCACAAGGTGCTCAAAATCAAAATTCAGAATTTTGATAAAAGTTACATAACAAACATAAAAACATACAGTCAAAATTCAATTAGAAACAATTGAACTGGTATTAAAAACAGTTGGTAATGAATATTTGAATTAAAAAGAAATATTTCTTCAAGACATCAATCTGCAAGACTTTTCTCCAACTCCGTACTTGAACACCAACATGATTCCTTTAGGTAATCCAATGTGGAGAGCAGTAGGATCTTAGTGAGTCACACCAAGATGAGTGGTGTGCAGGCATCTTCAGTCCAATACCTACCTCAGCTTTCAGGTGTTTAAATTGCGAGAGCTTTTTGTAAGTGAGGCCCCAGCAGTCACCCCTGGTACCAGGGTATAGCACTGTCCTGCAGTGACCACCTGCCTGAATGAATCTGAAACTTGCTCTTTGGTCTTTGTCACGGGGGTTATTTATACATGATATCTCATTGTGTTCCTGTATAATGTCACGCAAAGTGACCTGTGTTTATATCACACTTGAACAAAAATTGTTGCTTGTTTCCGTCAGGTCCACAAACTCGAAAGGGCCAAATACTTAAAAAATGCGATGAAATTTCAAATACTGACAGGTCACAACAGTGCTCTTAGATGAATGGTCGATTACAGAGTAGTATTCTCTTCAAAGGAACAAGGAGAAGTGGCATCCACATATTACATATAACGCAATATCACACCGTTCCAACAAAACATAAACATATTGATGTCAGAGCAAAGATATGCTAGATCTTGTAATCAGAGCAAACAAGTAATATATATCGTGTGAGAGTTAGGGACGTAGGAGATGTGATTACACTGACAACACTGACAACAGAGAACAACACTTGGTGTGCTGCTGCAGCAGCGGGGGGTAACATGGTGTATAATTCTACCACATCATCCTAAGACACTTCCCAATCATGATATGTGGGAGGCTCGTGGAATAGTAATCTCCTTGATTAATTGAGGATAATATCATGATATCTGTCATTCTGTCATCTAATCATCTACGGTTATATCAGCTAGAGAAGGATGGTTCGTACCAGAACAGGGCACCGGATCAGCGATATCACTTTTGTGAATATATCCAATGTGGGTATATCATCACCATGACCCACCCTCAGTAACCTAACTATGGCGGTCAGCTATGGTCCACCAATCGGCCGAGTAGACATCCTGGCTGATTGATACTCGAGCCTCGAATCAGGCACTGTTTAAAGCATGAATTATTTTGATACTTAGATTCATATCTGATTTGAATTTCAGATGCCCAAGAAGGGCATAGATCAGATCAGCGACGCCATGAGGGCGCCACGGTAACGCCACGGTGACGCCACGGTGACGCCATGGCAGTGCCATGATGAAGCCACGAGACGCCACTGCGGCGCCAACGATGAAGCCACGAAGACGCCATGGCAGTGCCACGGTAGTGCCATCGTGAAGCCACAAGGACGCCACGAGGAAGCTACCTAGACGCCAGGGCAATGCCATGGTGGCCACCGTGATGCCACGAAGGCCACCTTGACGCTGGCCTGGAAACGACACAAGAAAGCCACCGTAAAGCCACGACAGCGCAACTGTAGTGCCAGGGATAATTTCGATGAGATAATTAGGAATTAGAAAGACAATAATATATACTACACGCATTCATAATAATTTATTAATTAATAGTAATTTATCATTGACAGTTTATCCATAACATCATTAAATGCAAACATATCTGAAAGTGAATAGCTGATATAGGTGAAAACACTGATGACAAAAAGCTCTGCTTATTTCAAAGGCGGCATTCCTTGTACTCGTCCTCTGAAACCCCCATCCACAGCAAGGCATCTTCCAATGAGGTACCAAGGTCAACGAGTTCATCAATCTTGGAGATGAGGAAAGATCTGTCTGTCGGTGGCGCCGCAGTTGCGTCCTCGTAACGTCGCTGTTCTGATCTATGCCCAATTTGTTCAAAAAATTTCAGTTAAAGGTTCATGAAGAAATTCATTCATGTGGACTAACCATGAAAATTGGACACTTGCCAACAGAATATGTAAAGCGCATCTTAAGGTCGTCGCCCCACTCGTTACGACATCTTTGGCAGGTTGATGAGTGAACTTGAAGTGGGTCGGGGCAGGTAATTCCATGAAGGTAGGTATCTTGTCACAGGGCAGGACGACCATGTTCTCAGAGCAGGTGACTTGTTGCGTATCCGAGTAGTTGAGAGTCTCCACTCCGAAGGTAGGGTTGTAGGTTACGTTCAGTACATCCCCCTGGCCAGAAGAAAGGGCGGTGACTGGGGTTCTCCACTGTTCCATTCTGCACCGTCACATCTCTACAAGGTGGTGCCCAGTTGTCAGCCCGCCAGATGTGCACTTTCTTCCCCTCTCTGTACCATGCGTGTACCGGTACTCCCTGTTTCCAACGCCCTCCGGATCTCCGTCTTTCACACTCTGATGAAGTAGATGGCATCCTCTACTCTTTCAAGCATAAATTGGAGGCCTGCGGGGGAGCCCTTCTTTCCTGAGAAAGGGTCCTTTGCAGTCCGAGCAATAGTAAATGCGTGGGTGAGCATCCGACTCTGGGATATACTGCAGAGCGTATCCAGGTCGAGAATACGACAAGATACGGATCGCAGGACTTTTTCATGTGAAGTGATGTGACATAAATCCTTTCAGTCTAGTGAGGATCCACAAGCTGGTCTTGGAGCAGGTTCTCCACGTGACGTTTCTTCCTTCGTCGGGGGGTGTCAGACACTTCGACCAAACCTGAGGGTGGGTGATGAAGACACCGTCTGATGCTTCAAACCATTTTCCAGATGGGGCGCCGGCAAATAGCTCACTAATTTGGATTATGTATTTCTGCAGGCAAGTCATGAAAAAATATGGATGATAACCTGCTGATCTATTACTAGCGATAAGCTCCGAAGCCGTTAATGGTTCTTTTAAAAGAAAGCATCTTTTTGATACGAGGGTGAAATAGAAAGCCTTACAATCCCAAGTGTGAATGCAGTACATACAACACAGCCCGATACTCTCTACTTCGACAGGTAATTGGCGATCTGATGGTTCCTGGTCGATAGGTATTTGGCATTTATCCAAGTTCTGACTTTTCTTAAGCATTTTGGAGATGCTGGATAAACGTTTCTGAGTATTTTGCTTCTCTATGATACTGACAGAATCTGTGCTTGGTGAGTCGTCCTTAGATATGAGACATGGTACACAAAGTAAGATTATTATACCAAAGATGAAATTCATCTTGATGAGATGGGAGGGTCTACTGGTCCGACAAACAAGACTCGACCTTAAATATACCCTCGCCTACAAAAATTTAACGATTAATATAATGATTAATTATCCAATTCGCGATTTAAATGACGTCTTTTGAAAGCTTGAATTGACTTTTAACGTAGACAATTAATGATTAATTAGACGATGAAGTTTTAAAATGAGGGTATTAATGAGATTCTGATTGACAAACCGCTATAACCATTAACCACTTTCTCACCCATTGTGACCGCCTCAATACAATCATTGCTTTTCGCGGAGATGATGCAATCGATTCTCCGAAAAACGCTCCTTTATTATTATTATTATTAAACTTTCAAACTCATTTAAACTTTCAACCTATTTGAGTATAGAACCTTAAAAACCTAAAACCCTCCCCCATTCCTTGTTCTATTCCTTATAATCAGTTACGCTCAATCTGATGATATCTTACCCGTTTGAGTTTTGTCTTATTTAAACCATCCTTCAGAATATAATATCTTGTATTTCTTAAAATTGGCCGCGAATGACCACTTGGCCATCCTGGACAGAATCATAAATTCTTTGACATACTTGGACTTGGGGAACGATCTGTGCAAGACTGCATGATAATAATTTGGTTTTAGTGGACTCTCTGCGATGCTGCTAAATGGGAAAGAGCAGTTTTCGTACATATTTTTGGGTCATTTTTGGTTCAAAAATTCCATTTAACTATTTAAGCCCAAAATTGGTGTTTTAAAGTTTTAACTTTGACTGGTTGGGGAAAGCAAAAATGATCAAATCTTTATATATTGTTTGCAATATTGAAGTAGATATTTCATCTTACCCACTGACCGCCAGAAAACAAACAACTTGTCACTTGTACCTTGATGTTTAATAACAAACTAAAAGAGTTTAGACAATAGACAACTTAAGACTTACTGGGACCAGTGAACTCGGACCACTGGATGCTGCCGGCGGTCCTGGGCGGCCCCTGGTGAGGGGGCGTCAGTCCAGAGTCCCGTCTGGGGGTGTCGTAGCCGGCCGTTAGGCCGTGCTTCACTACCATGTCCTTTAGGAGGGTATTCTCTTCGTAGGCCTGGTCTAGAGTTAGACCCAGGTTAACCAGATCCTCACTCTTCTTCTGGATCTGAGGGGCAGGAGGGCGCATGGGTTTTACATTTAGATTAGAGTTAAGTACAAAAGTACCCTCGGGAGAAGAGTAGAGTTATAGGCTTGATAGATTGATTCAAAAAGTACACGCAATGTTGCATCATTCAAAATAAAAGTAGGCGATGTCATCAATTCATCATTCTAAGCGATGATAAGGACTCCAGTTCTGACCGACAATCAGTTGTGCACCACCTAGAGCTAGGTTTTCCTCTTTACCTCGGACTGAAGGGAAGTAACGAACTGTCTAAGCAGCTTGGCTTTCTTCCAGTACTTCTTACACAGCGGTCCGAGGTTAGGGGGCTTGTCAATGACCCGGCTCACTGACTTCCCTACCAGACGGTCTGTGAAGTACATGTAGTACTGGAGCATCAGAGCCAACCTGGGGACATCATATGGTAGACTTAGCATGATACTGTGATAGACGCAAGTTAATTGATAGGTTGTATCACGAGCCTCCCTAGCTGAAGCAGGCACTTGGAATCTGTAGATTCCAAGTGCCTATTTACAGGAATATTTACAAATACTCAAATAGTCATGCACCTAAATAAGTTTTGATTGAATTTACCAACTCAACCCCCTTCTTCTTAGTAGCTTAGGGGCAGTCATTTAGTACCACAAACATACCAATCAATACAATTAAAGCAGTGTTGTAAACACCAAATATACAAATAAGAAAAGTCAGTGTAACCTGTCTACAACTAGCTCGAGGAGCATGATATGACATGCCCGTGTGGAGTGAAGGTCTGACGAGTAGTACTGACACTTGTTACTTAGCAGCTGGATGGGAAGGTCGCCACTCTCGTCTCTCAGCTTCCACGACTTTGTCTGTAGTGTGCCAACCTTACCAAATATCTGAGACATACATGTAACATCATGTTTAGATGCTGGCTGTTGCTTTATCATTTACTACCCTTATCTGCCATTGAGTCACCGTTCTATGTGATGTACGGTCACATGGATCTTTACTATTAAAAAGTAACTGATGACAAAGTAGAAGTAAATGTGGCTGAAATTATCAATTTTAAAGAGTCTGCAATTGGTAAAATAAACTCGTGAATAGACCATTGACAACACTTAACAGTAATTGGTAAAACCATACTACCCACTGTACCTGGGATACTGTGTCTTGTATAGAGAGAAGGTCTTGTTTCAAATTATTGAATTCAGATGCAGTCACAATACCATCCATAGCTGAGAGCACTGGAAGGGTGCAATTAGAATATGTCGGCAGATAGTTACTACAATATATCCATGTTTGTGTTAATTAAAGAAAAAATATCACACAACTTTGCCCTGTAATAAATTATTAAACCAAAAAGTCAATTATCTTTTTGAGAAATAAGATTTGATGTTTCCACAGAATTGCTACATCCTCATTATCAATCTATTTAAAATACAGAGGTGGATAAAAGTCTTGCAGATTGATGTCTTGAATAAAGATTTCTTTATGATTTGAACATGTTTTAACCCTGAATTTCAGAAGGAAAGCGTCTCTCAAGATGGAGTATTGAATCAATCAGGATGCATGCCACTCTCATTAATTTCCATAATGTGTAACTTCTTCTTTATAGAACAAATACAGTCATCTTTGTAGTCAAGCTTGTAGTCAAGCTTAAAAGGTCACCGGTCCTCTACTTCTCTTAACTAAATGTGTTGCTTAAAGACCAAAGAGCAAGTTTCAGTTTCATTCAGGAAGGTGGTCACTGCACTTGACGAGGCTATACCCTGGCACCAGGGGGTGACTGCTGGGGGGCCTACCTCATAAAGTCATAAAAAGCTCTCGCAATTTAAACACCCAGAAAGCTGAGGTAGGTATTGGACTGAAGATGCCTGCACACCACTCATCTTGGTGTGACTCACTTAGATCCTACTGCTCTCCACAATGCATTATCTAAAGGGATCATGGAGAAAAGTCTTGCAGATTGATGTCTTGAAGAAAGATTTCTTTTTGATTCAAATATGTTTTAACCCTGATTTTCAGGAGAAAAGTGTCACTCAAGACAGAGTATTGGATCAGGATGCATGCCACTCTCATTAATTTGATTAATGTGCAACATAAAAGGTCACAAATGTACCCAGAACCATCCACCAGTCCTCTACTTCTCTTCACTAAGTGTGTTGATTAACTTCTTGATGCTTGGAGTAAAGACAAAGACAAAAGAGCTATTTTCAGTTTCATTCAGGCAGGTGGTCAATGCACTTGACAGAGCTAAACCCTGGTACCAGGGGGTGACTGCTGGGGGCCTACCTCATAAAAAGCTCTCACAATTTAAACATCCCACCAGCTCCATCCGGCAAAATGGTACCACAGGAACACATCAAAAATTAGCCTCCACTAGCCTCCATTAGCCTCCATGGAGGCTGAGTGGAGCCTGAGTGGAGCCTGAGTGAGGGCTAATTTCGCTAATTTCGAAAATTAGCCTCCACAGAGCTAGTGGAGGCATGAGGCTAATTTTCGAAAATAGCTTCCACTATGGAGGCTAATTAGCCTCCACCCAGCCTCCACTAGGCTCCACTAGCCTCCACTCAGCCTCCACTCAGCCTCCACTCAGCCTCCATGGAGGCTAAATTTTTGGTTTAGCCTCCACTAGCCTCCACTAGCCTCCACTCAAGAATTAGCCTCCATTAGCCTCCACGGAAATTTAAAAAGTCATTTTTGTGGAGGCTAAAGCCTCCATATGGAGGCTAATGGAGGCTGAGTGGAGGCTAGCCTCCACTAGGCTCCACTCAGCCTCCACTAGGCTCCATTCAGCCTCCACTAGGCTCCACTCAGCCTCCACTAGGCCCCACTCAGCCTCCACTAGGCTCCACTCAGCCTCCACTAGGCTCCACTCAGCCTCCACTAGCCTCCACTAGGCTCCACTCAGCCTCCACTAGGCTCCATTCAGCCTCCACTAGGCTCCACTCAGCCTCCACTAGGCTCCACTCAGCCTCCACTAGCCTCCACATAGCCTCCACTAGCCTCCACTAGGCTCCACTCAGTCTCCACTAGGCTCCACTGGCCACCACTAGGCTCCACTAGCCTCCACTAGCCTCCACTAGGCCCACTAGCCTCCACTCAGCCTCCACTAGCCTCCGCTAGCCTCCACTCAGCCTCCACTAGGCTCCATTCAGCCTCCACTAGCCTCCACTCAGCCTCCACTAGGCTCCACTCAACCTCCACTAGCCTCCACTAGGCTCCACTCAGCCTCCACTAGGCTCCATTCAGCCTCCAATAGGCTCCACTCAGCCTCCACTAGGCTCCACTCAGCCTCCAATAGGCTCCACTCAGCCTCCACTAGGCTCCACTCAGGCCCCACTAGCCTCCACTAGGCTCCACTCAGCCTCCACTAGACTCCACTGGCCACCACTAGGCTGCACTAGCCTCCACTCAGCCTCCACTCAGCCTCCACTCAGCCTCCATGGAGGCTAAATTTTTGGTTTAGCCTCCACTAGCCTCCACTAGCCTCCACTCAAGAATTAGCCTCCATTAGTCTCCACGGAAATTTAAAAAGTCATTTTCGTGGAGGCTAAAGCCTCCATATGGAGGTTAATGGAGGCTGAGTGGAGGCTAAGTGGAGGCTGAGTGGAGCCTAAATCAATGAGTCTACAAAACACAAAATTTCTTGCTGAAAATGGTGATTTATGTGTACTAATGTGAAAAACAATATATAGCATCAAACTTTCAGACAGCTCGAACTATCTTACACTCAGCCTCCACTAGGCCCCACTCAGCCTCCACTAGGCTCCACTCAGCCTCCACTAGGCTCCACTCAGCCTCCACTAGCCTCCACTAGGCTCCACTCAGCCTCCACTAGGCTCCATTCAGCCTCCACTAGGCTCCACTCAGCCTCCACTAGGCTCCACTCAGCCTCCACTAGCCTCCACATAGCCTCCACTAGGCTCCACTCAGTCTCCACTAGGCTCCACTGGCCACCACTAGGCTCCACTAGCCTCCACTAGCCTCCACTAGGCTCCATTAGCCTCCACTTAGCCTCCACTAGGCTCCACTAGCCTCCACTCAGCCTCCACTAGGCTCCATTCAGCCTCCACTAGGCTCCACTCAGCCTCCACTCAGCCTACACTAGGCTCCACTCAACCTCTACTAGCCTCCACTAGGCTCCACTCAGCCTCCACTAGGCTCCATTCAGCCTCCCCTAGGCTCCACTCAGCCTCCACTAGGCTCCACTCAGCCTCCAATAGGCTCCACTCAGCCTCCACTAGGCTCCACTCAGGCCCCACTAGCCTCCACTAGGCTCCACTCAGCCTCCACTAGACTCCACTGGCCACCACTAGGCTGCACTAGCCTCCACTCAGCCTCCACTAAGCTCCATTCAGCCTCCACTAGGCTCCACTCAGCCTTCACTAGGCTCCACTCAGCCTCCACCCAGCCTCCACTAGCCTCCACTAGGCTCCACTCAGCCTCCACTAGGCTCCACTCAGCCTCAACTAGGCTCCGCTTAGCTCCACTAGCCTAGTGGAGGCTAGTGGAGCCTAGTGGAGGCTGAGTGGAGCCTAGTGGAGGCTGAGTGGAGGCTAATGGAGGCTGAGTGGAGCCTAGTGGAGGCTGAGTGGGAGCTCAGTGAGGCAGGGCCGCTCGAGAGGATTTTAGGCTTGCCCTACCAGGGGCCTATTTTCTTTTCCACAATGAGATATTTTTCATTTAGGGCTGTGGTCTGGGGGCGGCAGCCCCCAGAAGCCAGACGTTCTGAGTAAATGGGATGACCGTATCACTAGCATTTTTGTCTCTATTTGACGTTTCATGTCGAGACAACATCAAGAAAGCAATTCCACTGCAGCCTCAGAGAAGCCAGATGATCTCAATGGCATTTCCCATTATTTTTTGATATCTGACGTTTCATGTCGGCCAACATCAAGAAAGCAATTTCACTACAATGATAGCAGGGGTCTGGGGGCGGCAGCCCCAGAAGTCAGACGTTTTGAGTAAACGAAATTGCCATATCTCAATACGATAATCGAAAATATTTTCCTATCTTGGCATTTTTGGGCCCATCTGGGAAGCTGGGGCCGGCGACAGTTGTCGCCGTAACGCCCCCTCTCGACGGCCCTGAGTGGAGGCTGAGTGGAGCCTAGTGGAGGCTGAGTGAAGCCTAGTGGGGCTGAGTGGTGCCTAACACTAGCTGTATTAGAAACTTTGGTCTATGTTACAAAATGTACTCTTTTTGTAAAAACATGACATAAATTTAATTTTGTGGAGGCTAGCATATTATATGTGTTTTTTCATGATTTTAGCCTCCATTTGGAGGCTATAGCCTCCACTAGCACTGTCAAAATAGCTTCCATAGAATCCAAAAAATGACTTTTTAAATTTCCGTGGAGGCTAATGGAGGCTAATTCTTGAGTGGAGGCTAGTGGAGGCTAAACCAAAAATTTAGCCTCCATGGAGGCTGAGTGGAGGCTGAGTGGAGGCTAGTGGAGCCTAGTGGAGGCTGGGTGGAGGCTAATTAGCCTCCATAGTGGAGGCTATTTTTCGAAAATTAGCCTCATGCCTCCACTAGCCTCCGTGGAGGCTAATTTTCGAAATTAGCCTCCACTTAGCCTCCACTCAGGCTCCACTCAGGCTCCACTCAGCCTCCATGGAGGCTAATGGAGGCTAGTGGAGGCTAATTTTTGATGTGTTCCTGTGGTACCATTTTGCCCTCCATCCACAGTCTTTGATGAGACCCATAAAAGAATGCCTTCATTACTCAATCTTTCAAAAGGTAAATTATTAGGCACCCGTAACATTTGTCGGTCGATTGAATGGAATTGGTCGATTCATAAAATCCATTTGAATTTTAATTCAAATTCATTTTTAATTTTAATTCAAATACTTTTGAATGAATGCTGTGTTTTACTGGTTCAAATACATTTTGAATTTTAATTCAAATACATTTGAATGAATGATGTGTTTTACTGGTCCCTAATGACTTGAATCATGTTTAAATGAGCAATATTAATTTGTTTACCTACTAGCTCAAAGATTTACTATTTTAAACACATCAGTCAATCAAATGAAGTTGATCGATCAACCAATTCCATTCCATCTACTGCTGTTCTAGGCAAGCACCTTAATTTGTTTCACCTCATTTCATTGGTTCAATTTGATATTTTGTCGACGGGCGATGTCCGTCCCTTTCTTCTGACTTGTTGCGGAAGGCGCAAAGTGACGTCCAAATGTGGAACGTTGCGCCGCGCGCGCGAGGGTAGGGTAACATCCTACGAATATTTTGATATTCATTTATATTTTGTTTCACTTTATAACTCATAGCATTGGTTTTAACATATTAATTTCAGGATGTTGTGTTACACTATGTGGAGATCCTGATGAAGAAATATTTAGTTTCGAGACTGTCAGTCGATCAGTGGTATACATATCGACGGACGTTGCCCGTCTATTTCTTCTGACTGGATGGCGAGGTTGCAAAGTGACGTCCAAATGTGGAACGTTGCGCCGCGCGCGAGGGTAGGGTAACATCTTCCTAAGCCCGCATAGGTGTGTGTACGCGCGCGGCGCTTCCCTACGGGGAAGCGCGCCGCGCAACGCAGACAGGGATATACGTGTTTAGCAAGGTAACATCCTACGATATACATAGTGTGGGGTTTGATATCATTTTTGAGGATTTCGATTGTGTTTCACTGCATCACTTCAAACATAAATTTAATTTATTTTACTCAGTTACCACTGATCTTGCTATTAAAATTAATAACAATTTTTGCCGTTTTCATAGCTTTGTATTGCACAATGCACGGGTGTGAGCTCACCGTTGTAGAATTTATTTTGTACGGCGTACTGTTTGATTGCTAAACACGTATACCCTTGTCATCAATTCATGGGTTTGCTTAGGGAAGCACGTAGGGGAACGTTGCTAAACACGTATATTCCTGTTCGAGTTGTTGGTTGGGTGACGTACTTTCCCATACAAGGGAAGCGCTGCGCGCGTACGCACACCTTTACGGGCTAAGGAAATTAAACGCGGCCGATGCCGCGCGCATACATCTATGCTGGCTTATGAATGTTCCTAAGCCCGCATAGGTGTGTGTACGCGCGCGGCGCAGACAGCGATATACGTGTTTAGCAATTATGAATGTAATGTCCGCGCGCGCGACTTAATCAAAGGGAGCCGCGCCTAGCTGCGCGCGCGACTTGTGCGCGCGCGCTAATATATAAAACACAGCTTTATTCGGGCTACCAAATTTTCCTCCGCGCCTTCCTGCTATAGATGAATCCGCGGATTTGGAACCAAAATGTCAATTCGGAATTTCGTGTTATGTGCGTTACCAAATGGTTCCACTTTTTGTCAAGAATTTCGAGTGAGTATATTTCATTTTGTCAAGCACGTTTTTGGCACTCTTTTGACTCCAATCGGCCCAATATTTTCAGCGATAGGTCACACCATCCATAACTTTCGATTCCGACCATTTTCATGAAAAACCGATAAAATTTCAAAATTGACCTAATTAGGCCTTCTAATAGATTTCAGGGCCATGATATTTACAATCTTGACTTGAAAGTTCCTAACACGTTTCATGACATCAATATCTACCATATGGCAATGATTTTCAAGCATAAATCGCTGAAAAATGCGTTTTGACAAGTGGTTCCACTTTTTTGTCCAGAATTTTAGGTGAGAATATTTTCTTTTGTCAAGTACGTTTTTGGCACTTTTTTAACTCCCATCGGCCCAATATTTTCAGTGATTGGTCACACTATCCATAACTTTCGATTCCGACCATCTTTTTGAAAATCCGACAAAATTTCAAAAATTAACCCAATTAGGCCTTCTAATTGATTTCAGGGCCATTATATTAGCAATATTGACTTGAAAGTTGATCAATATGTTTCATGCAATAAATACGAAACAATTGACATCGATTTTTAAGTGTATATCGCCGAAAAATGCGTTTTGACAAGTGGTTCCACTTTCTTGACAAAATCTTGACATTGGTTCCATTTTGGTTCCAAATCCGCGGAAACATTAACTCCCTTCCTGGCAGTATGACGTTTTTGCCAAAATTGGGGCAAATTTCCACAAAATCAACAAGCTATTCGGCTGATAAACAGCTGATGGGCATAGTTTGGTGAAAAATTTACTATTTAGTCCTTTCAATCGCTTAGGTCATAACTAGTATGCTAATGATACTTATTGGGAGTGCCCAATGTGACTAAAGGGGTTAGGCTCCATCAATATAAGCTGATTCAAACTGGAAACATTTCATATGTAACAATTTGGTCCAGTGCACGTACCACATAGGGTGGGTGGCTAAGGCGGCTATATGTTGGGTAGTTAACACAAAAACTTTCAGTCTTATGAGTTCAATGCACAAAAAACTTGAGAGCATGGTTATGAAAGAAATCCCGATGGTTTAAAAGCTCTGGAAATGACTTTGCCTCGACCATTGTATGATAAATTTGGGGTATGGAGATTTTGACCTTTAAATCTTTTATTTAGCGAATAGCTTAATCATGATTCATGAGACCTGCACACGGTCTGAATGTGATTAGCATACAAGTTTTGAAGCGGAAGGTAGAATCATTATTTTCTTTAAATTTTGAGATCATAAATGTTGAAAATGGTAAAATTGCTCACGTCCAAAACTTAATCTTAAGCATCCTATCTTAAAGTATAGTAATTAAACAACAGCATGTTTTTAATAATTTAATAACTCATTATAACTTGATCTTTACCTTCATATCATATCGAGTATTAATGTTTTAACGAATTTCTTGGATCCTTTTTAATTATTTTGATATCAAAACCAGTGCTTATATCATGTCTATATAACTTTGAACAATAAAAATATCGATAAATTATCAAAAAAAAGTCAGCCACTTAGAAAAGTATATGTAGCTAAAACATGTAATGGTTTATGATATTTTTAGTTTATGGAAAAAGGCTTATTATATAAGCGATTGTTCACAATTATTACGTATTATAAATTTTCTCACAATTTCAATCAACCACCCCACGCAATCAATTTTACAGTACTCTGTTGCTTGTAACAATGAATTAATATAGCATGATTGTGATTCATTATTTGAAAGCCCTCCCCACCCCTGACTGATTAGTAAGTAATAAGTGAACAATCCTTAAGGTAAGTGCAATATTTCAAGACCAAAACCCGATGGAACTCAAAAATTGCAAAAATATAGGCTTATTATGACGTAATCAAATCAATGTTTCTCATATAATAACTTGTGAGGACTGTACTATGAATGCGATGGAAACGCAGAAACGAGGAAAGCAAATTCTCCGTTTGATTAACTGATGCGTTAATATTATGATTACAACTTTTCATCTATAAAGTGGGGTGTTTACCAAAACACAATTCACTTAAGTACCGCAATAAATAATTGATAAACATCTAACAGTGATAATAGAATTCTACTTTTTAAAGAAATGTTAAACAAAAATGGCCTCAGCAGTTAAAACTTGACTGAAAAAAAACAAAACCGACAAAGACAGACAAGTCTTCTGTCCAAAAATAACTTTTAGAACCCCATCCGTTTTCACATAATACACGTAAGAGTTCAATGTACAATGTACACATCACAAATTCATTTGTATATCGTTATGACTGAACTTGCCAGTCACCAACAATGTTAGATATGTCATTATGCATCTCTTGCCACAGTTTTTCTCAGAAAAGTGCTAACTATTCACCCGAATCCTAAGCCTTTGGCCTCGGTTTTAATGCGATGTTGTGCTTTCGGCCTCGGTTTGAATTTCACGCTGCTACCAAACCGTCAATTCTCAAATCTACTCCATGTGCTCATAAGCACTTCAAGAAAACCTTGAAAGTGTAAATCGCACAATAACCAATCAGGAAAAAGATTCAAGACACGACCTCGGCATGACTATACTAACCGAATATCGAAATTTCTAACGTCAGATATAACCCAAAAGTGTGGCTCAGACATAACCCATTACTAAGGGATGCGCGGCACAGAGTCACTGAGATGCGCGGCTCAGACACGATCCAGATGCGCGGCTCAGACAAACCAAGATGCGCAGTTTAAACATCACTGATTACCCATCTAAGCCAAACCACGAACAGTACCGGGTTTAATAACATGCCAACATTATCTCTTGATATTGTCTACGTCCCCTGTCTGCACACCGAAACACGCCGTTATGCAGGATTGCGAGGGTGCTTTGACGCTGGGGGTCTTCCCCGAATCCGCCCCAGTTTTTGAGGCGCCGCCGTTCTCTCGGTTACGTTTCCGATCCTGGAGACTGAAGCGCCGTTTGAGAGAGTGCTTAAAGTTTGAAGAGGTGAGATGGGTTGAGGAGGAGGAGTTAGGAAGAGGGGCGGTGTCGGCTGGCTCTGATTCTTTCAGAGAGCAGATAGATGCGCCGACAGACGAGAATTTCTTGTCCAGAACGTTCTGTTTCGACTCTTGTTTTTCTATGTTTGACGCACTGAAACGAGTTGTGCTGGGTTAGGTGAAGTTACATGTTCAGAGCTGGGATAAATCAGCTAATTTCATACTTTCATACAGCCACTATTACTCCAGGCTTGTTTCCAAATCTAACATATTCGATTAATGATTCGATTTATCTGATTAAAAAATCTCTTTTACTGATTTCAAAATAGAGATAATATAACAACCTGGCGAATCTGCGGTGCACATTGAAGCACTTCTTGAGGACTTTGAGAGACTTGGAGCTTTGGTTGCTCTTGTTGCTCTTGAGGGTGCTTGTGTTGCTGCAACTCCCTCCCCCGTTCTGTAGCGTGCTACTTTCTTCACTCGCTATACGCTTCCGAACCGCCTCGTTAGTTCCCGTCACACTGAGTAGAGTGGGGTGAGATGGAGTGGGTGCTGAAAGGGAGTGGGGGAGTAGGGAGTGGGGTGAAAGGGAGTGGGGGGTAGGGAGTGGGGTGAAAGGGAGTGGGGGGGTAGGGAGTGAGGTGAAAGGGAGTGGGGGGTAGGGAGTGGGGTGAAAGGGAGTGGGGGTAGGGAGTGAGGTGAAAGGGAGTGGGGGTAGGGAGTGAGGTGAAAGGGAGTGGGGTGAGAGGGAGTGGGGGCTGAGAGGGAGTGGGGGCTGAGAGGGAGTGGGGAAAGGGAGTGGGGGCTGAGAGGGAGTGGTGGAGAGGGAGTGGGGCTGAGAAGGAGTGGGGGAGAGGGATGGTGAGGGGGAATAGGTGAGTCAAAGGGGAGGGGAGTGGGGGACGGGGAGTATACGCTTCCTAACTGCCTCGTTAGTGCCCGTCGCACTGAGCAGAGTGGGGTGAGAGGAGTGGGGGAGAGAAGGGGAGGGATGCCGAGTGAGAGGGAGTAGGGTGAGGGAGAGTGGGATGAAAGGGGGTGGGGTAGGAGCCGAGAGGGAGTGGGGTTTTAAAGAAGTGAGAGCATGGGGGAAGTGGGGTGAGAGCCGAGAGGGCCAGGAAGTGGGGTGGTAGGGAATGGGTGAGGGAAGTGGGGTGAGGGGAGTGGGGTGAGGGGAGTGGGGTGAGGGGAGTGGGGTGAGGGGAGTGGGGTGAGGGGAGTGGGGTGAGAGGGAGTGGGATGAAGAATAGAGACGTATGAGGGACCTGAGGAGAGCGAGAGGAGGGGCACTGGACAAGAGGAGTGGGTTGAGAGGGGAGGATGAGGGATGTGCAGGAAAGGTGGAGAGAGTGCTCACACAAGGAGGAAAGATCAGGGGTAAAAAGATCCGGACAGCGCACTCAGACACGTGACATTGCAAACACACAAACACACAGACGACAGACAGACACACCGACATGTCAACACAGGGAGGCTCGGGCGAGGGTGTACAAAACATCATGAGGCTAGCAGCTCAGTACACATAACTTCGTTCCTTGGTCACTAACTCATGTGAAGTATCCCGGTCTAATCATACTTTGTTAACGATACCCAGTGTGTCTGTCAGTTTGTATTCCGGAAATGTTTAGCATTGCTCAGATATGCGACTACTCTGACACACAGACTCACACTTACAGACTCACAGTTCACACTTACAGACTCACACTTGCAGACATTGAAAAAAGCCTACACGCACACCACATACATGGCAAATTCAACTTACAAAACACTAGAGTTACAAGCACATTCGATACAGGGTATAGAAACCGTATCACCATACCATGACTGATAATCCAGCTATATTTCTACGCAACGCAGCCACTATGACTCATGTAATGTAGGGCTTGGGATGTCATATAACTGCTATAGAGATTACATCATGTAAACATGAGCAGTCAGAGAGCAAGGGAATACCTATTGAAGTAAACACGGGGTACCCTCTTGACACATCCGACTCTGTCATCATGTCATCATGTTGTGATACCACTCAGCCACCAGCAACCACTATCTCATGTACCACTAACCAGTGACTTGTAACAACTAACCACTTTAAAGTTTACACGTACACCCTCCGATACAGCGCGTAAACTTGTAAACTTATTCTCCAACACACCACCACCACCCGCTCACCAGATATACCAAGATAAAAGGTGTACTTTGACACTAGTTAACTCTGTAGTCTGTACTCTGACATCACTTAACCCTGTCAACGAGCCATGTACTATACACACTTGCAGTGTGTAGCTCTTAGCTCATTGAGAGCTGGAATACATTGTCTACACTTTAAAGTAACATTATGAACAGGGCGTTAATAAGTTCGGGAAAGAATGAAACGGTTTTGGGTAACTACTAACTGTTATTCTATCATATAGGTGAAGAAACACACGTTAGGACACAAAAATAAACTGAGTTCTAACAGCTCATTTCATTCGTACATTATTATACTAACATACACTGAATAGCATACATTGCACACAGTGTACACAGCAATATTTTGTACAATATGATTTCTCGTCTCTCATGAGTTACCCTAAGAGCTTTCTTTCAAACAGTATATAATACACACACGCACACACGAACATACCTATAAGACAATAACCCTCTGATTTGAGTATAACATATTATTAACATAGTTTGTTGGCGAGTATACATTGAACATTCTCTATGCCTCATGGTAAAGTGGTATTCATGTGCCTTCACGCGGCACTAGGATTATCATGACCAACTCAGACCCCAGTCACCACGGTCACTCACCACGTTGGTATACACGTTACTCCATCATACGCAGTATACAAGTAAATCCTTAAATCAGATACACCATTCACAGAATAAAAGTAAATCATTGAGTCATTGTCAGGGGTAGAGGGTACCTTTACTACCCCATCTCAGGCTCGATTTAGCAGCGCTATCCTCAGGTGAACAACTTTTTGGCCACTGGACGCGTTCCAAATTTAAATACCCGGCATTTTGAATATTACTGAAGTTACAGTGAATTTACCTGGATAATCGGTAGACTATCTCTGATCTGGGGTGCCTGGGAATGACTGACAGGTATTTCCATATCATGTAGAGTTTGCTGTCCTGAGGGGAGAAGAGACAGTGGGTTAGGTTTAAACTTTAAAGCGAACATCCTTCAAAGAGAGAAAGAGCATTAACACAAACACTAACTCACTGAAACCAATCATTGACACAGACTTATCTACTTATCTATAGTACTCTCAGACACCAGTTCATCAGTTTTTGCCACCACTCAAGGTAAGTATTGCACAACCAATTTATCAATATACTTACGACGAAGGCGATAATCACATGATTTTCGAAAGCTCCTGATTCTAAAACTTATCGTATCACTGTTTTTCAACTTACTCCCCAGCCAAATACTTACGGTGTTCTCCCCAAATACTTACGACGTATTCAATGTTCTCCCCAAATACTTACGACGTATTCGGTGTTCTCCCCAAATACTTACGACGTATTCGGTGTTCTCGTTGTAGCGCTGTCTGGCCTGAGTGAGGTAGTTCTGTAGCAGGTCAGCCTGGTATTGGGGCCGGGTGTTCGGCAGCCGGATGTCCACGTGTTGGAACTCCGCCCGGATCTCCAGCTGCTTCGTCAAGATGGTCGTCTTGCACACCAGCAAATACCTGTCATGGTGAAGTGGTCTTATAACTTAATGTTGCGGGAGGGTGATTGGCACGTTTCTTGCGCGCCGAAAATTTCTTGCCCATTCCCGGACATTATGCCGACACAGGAGTGTCAGTATAAATCACCAAATGTCCAATATCACCTCGTCCGCAGATATCTACCCGCCAGCAACTATAAATTGTATCTAAGCACCTTTATTAACTGATACAACGCATCACTGCGCACTGCGCAGTGGATTACCTCTCCACGAGTTGGTCGACAGGTTGCGGGGAGTCCAGGTCGGGATCCAGAGCAAAGCGGACAGGAAGGGATGCCAGCAGACAGTCCACCAGCGGGACGAAGGGATCCCCCTCCTCCATGGGGAGGAGGGGACAGAAGTGGGAACTGTCGTATGCCAGCTGGGGAGGAGGAAGATAGGGAGGGGGAAAGCAAGGGTTTCATAAACATTGCAAAAACCACAAGGAAATATCTTTTAAACTTGAAATCAGTTCAAAAACACAAGGAAATAACATCAAACAGTCTCAACTCTATATGTGACTATAATAAGCAGCGATCATTGCTATTGAGTTTCAATGTACTTACAATGAGCGGTGTTTTGAAGCAGAGCTGTGGATCACGTTCTAACGGCAGGTAGATGCCCCCAAAGTAGACAGGAGCAAGGGGGTCCTGGTTGTCTTGCGAGTAGAGATGACTGCAAAGAGGCATGATAAGAATCTGAGTGTTGCTTAAAGAATTTTCATTATGGTGTGTACATGGTGTATAGGTCAGGGAATGTATAGTGTATACAAGTTAGTTTATGGTGTATAACAGTGAATGTATAGTGTTTACCAGTGGAATATGATTGAGGATTTGTTTTTATACGAAGTTTGCTGTAGTTTACATTCTACTAGGTACAATTCATCGACAGCGCATTGTGTATTGTGCACCGTATGTAACCTTATTATTCCACAGGCCAGGGTACCACTTGAAAGGAAACATAATCTGCATTTTATCACCGTAGCAAGTTGTAACAATGGTGCAATTAATTTCACAGATGGCGCGCAATGATATGAGTTTTTGGAGTAGAGTTACAGAACGGAGGGCCATGTGGCATGTTGAAAACTCATTAACACGATGGCTCTTGTTACTTTACCTATTTCCAAGAATTGGAACCGCGAAATGCGGCTCTGAGAGACTTACTACTACTAGAAAAATAAAGTAGGCAGGAATAGACGAATACATGCAACCATAACATAATATACTGGGCCCCCAGGGGCGTTCACCGGCAAAGTGTGCCCCCGGCCATTTTATGATTGGATCGTGCAGATGAGACCTAGAACTAAAAAATTAGCCGGGGTTATTTTTTATTCAGATCATATTTTGGGCGTGGCCGGCCACGCCCTTTTTCGAAAATCTGTATCTTGGCCCAGAAAGATCGTAGAGACTTTGTTTTGGGCTTAAAAGAACCGCAATGGCCATGTTTATATTAGACTTGTTAATAAACATATGCTCTAAAAATGCTCAGGAACCGAGTTATAGGCCAAAACTGATTTGAGGCGACGCGAGGGTTTAACTTTACGATTTTCATAACTCCGGCCAGGAAGGTCGTAACAACTTCGTTTTGGGCTCAAAGAAGCGCAATGGCCATGTTTATATACGACTTGTGAATAAACATATGCCTTAAAAATGCTCACAAAACAAGTTATGAGCGAAAACTGATTTTTGACAATTTGCGCTGCGCTATATTTGGACATATATGTATCAATCATTCAAATTTTCACGTAAAATCACAAATCAGCCCATTTCAGGGGTTCTTCTATCATCTGTTGTGCCGCAAATGGGATCATCAGACATTTTACGACCTCTTCCAAGCTTCAATTCATCCCCAAATGTTGGCCAAGGCCCATTTTGAGCGAAGCGCACAGGCATAAATTGGTCACATATCAGCTTAGATTGACCTTATCTCAGCTTTCCTGCTTTAACCAGTTTATCTGAATATCTGAATGGCAATTGGCAGTTTATATAGATTGTAAAATGGTTTTTATGCTCTATCTCATCCCAACTCCATGATAATCTTCAATACAATATGGCCATTGATGAACTTATATTGCTAAGGTAATGGGGATAGATCAAATGATACATCTCATTATACCATTTATTATTAGATAGTCCCCAATATTTCCATGTTGGCTGCGCCATAACATGATTGTTATTCCAAATGAAGAAATGAGCAAATGAGGGGTGACTGTACCTCAGGAAAGAGCACTGTCAACACACCCATAGGAAAACAGCTCGTAGCAGTTGCAACAAGGTACATTCATACCCTTGTGCAATGTGCATTCATATTTCATACCAGAGATACCCTTGATTGGCCTGATTCCATGTCGAAATCATTTTTTTCAGTCCAGGGCTTGTTGGAATCACTTCTTTATTTAGAAACCACAGTATGGTAGTTACTGTGAGCCAGCTGGTTGTTCGGCAGTTTTCTTTACTGCTGAACAATGTATTAATGTAGTTGGATTCAGCTTCATTTCTGTTCAAAGATAGTCCACTAATTCGTATGTTCCAAATATTGCCATTTTGGCTTGCCTCGTATGCACAATAGTATCGTAGAGGATACTATTGCCCATCCTGAAGATTGGTTCTTGGGTGCCAGTAGGTACTCCAAAAATGACAACATTTGAAATACTGGCAGCATGGCTCCAATATCAATGGCAATGGACTGTTCAAATAATGATGCTACTTGGCTATTTCTCTTGATCGAATGAATTTCAATGTTTTATGTTATGCATTTCCTTGGGAGAGATGATTGAGCCAAATTGGTAACCAATATGACTAAGATATTATAGACTATAAAGATACTAAATTTCTATGCAATCGGATCACTTAAATTGAAAGTCTTATTATTGACATGCATGTACTGAAAATGAACAAGCATTGATATTTCCCATTGATTTGTGGTTTTCCTAAATTCTTCAATGGGAAATCAAAGCTTCTATCTGGACTTTGAAGGCTGGTTATTATTGAACACTGAACAGCTGAAATAGCAACATGTTATTAGATTGATCATCACCCAAATCATATAATCATGCTGCACTAAAACTTCCATCAATCAAGTACGTAGTAGCTCCCACCTTGTAGTTCTACGACCTTCTTCATTTTCGTTCCTTACATAATTTCAGTCTAACAGGCTTGTAGACTCAATATCCAGTAAGGGACCGAATAGAGCATAAATATAAAGCTACTTCGGTTCTCGAATATTATGTTGTTTCCCTTCTGTCTTCTGGCAGTATTTGACATACCAGCATAACGAATATTTTTAATCAATGCTAGTGGGTTCCAAAATCTGCAGTCCATTTGGAGATTCCATGTTAAACTCAAGCCAGATGGGCGAGAGCCGAGAATAATGGGGACCTTCGTTGGACAGAGATGAAGTTGAATCAAACTGCATTGTGCAGCAGTTAAGGAAGCAGCAAAACAACATGACTTCCTAACAACCAGCTGTCTAACAACCGGACTGTCATTGTTAAGACAACAAGTCAGTAGTGAGGTCATCAAGCCACTGAACTGAAATGCTTTTCACTGGATTAGCTCAGGCATCCATGCGAATTGTGACAGTTGTAAGTCGGTATCCTATGGCCCATGTACCACTGTACTGGCTGTGATCAAGCTGTAATGTGCAGCAGTGATCAAGCTGTAATGTGCAGCAGTGAAGGAAGACAGTCATGCCTAACAAGCTGACTGCATCCTATGACCTGTCAGAATCTTCCCCTATAATTTGCCAAGCAGTAGTCTAAATACTAACCATTCAACCAATTATTTATAGCAATATTCGCGTTTTTCACATTTTTACTCATTGGAATATTCTGTATAGCCAATTTGCCCCCAATGGGGAGCATAATTGGGTAGCATTTATTGTATTGATGAAGTGAAGATTATCATGGTGTTGGCATGGGGTAGAGCATTAAAACCATTTTAAAATCTATCTAAAGTGCCATTCAGATATTCAGATAAACTGGTTGAAGCAGCAGTTAGTAATGGGTCAATCTAAGCTGATATATGACCAATTTATGTCTGTGCGCTTCGCTCAAAATGGGCCTTGGCCAACATATGGTGCTATGGGGATGAACGAAGCTTGGAAGAGGTCGTAAAATACGTGGTCATTTGCGGCTGGCAGATGATGGAAGAACCCCTGAAATGGGCTGATTTGTGATTTTACGTGAAAATTTTAATGATTGATACATATATGTCCAAATACTAACTCAGGCGCAAATTGTCAAAAATCAGTTTTTCGCTCATAAGTTGTTTGTGAGCATTTTAAAAATATGTTTTATTCACAAGTTGTATATAAACATGTTCCATTGCGTCTTTTGAGCCCAAAACAGAGATTTGCTACGACCTTCCTGGCCGAGTTATGAAAAATCGTAAAATTTAAACCCTCAGCGTCTCCCTCAAATCAGTTTTTGGCCTAACTCGGTTCCTGAGCATTTTAGAGCATATGTTTATTAACAAGTCTAATATAAACATGGCCATTGCGGTTCTTTTTAAGCCCAAAACGAAGTCTCTACGACCTTCCTGGGCCATTAGATTTTCGAAAAGGGCGTGGCCGGCCACGCCCAAAATATGATCTGAATAAAAAAATAACCCAGCTAATTTTTTAGTTCTAGGTCTCATCTGAACGATCCAATCATAAAATGGCCGGGGGCACACTTTGCCGGTGAACGCCCCTGGGGGCCCAGTATATAACATTCATTTTGCAAATAGAATACTAAAATGAAGGGAATCGAAGTGAGATGCGATAATCACACAATTTTCGATAAGAAAATAATGTCTTAATAAATGTGGCACCCTTATTGAACTTCTACAGCTACCTAAAGTTTATTTCCTGATAGGGTTGACAAGATAATGGTATAAGCTTTGCTCCCATTCCCCAATTGCCTTGATTGTTGCGCTATATTCCTCTTGATGGACAAGGCAGCGATGGATTATAATACGACGGCTATCGTTTGACGGTGATCTCCTATCACGTTCATTGTTAGAACTTTGTCGTAATGACAAAGTCATCACCACCCCATTGGCCTAAAACTAGTCCCTTTTAAGTTTGATTATGAAATTAATGAAGTTCTGATACAAAAAATCAAGAGAAAAACAAAATAAAAGTGCATGGACATTTTGCAAAAAATTTCCATAGTCCATTGAAAATTAATAACTTCTCTCCAATGTAGAGTAATTTTATAAACTACATAATTGTGACATATTCAAGGTATTCAACAAAGCAATAGTTGTTGCATAAATAGGTTTTATATTTGCATAATGCAATGTAACACTAGTTACTGCACGGTTTGCAGCCTGGTAGAAGACTATACAATGGTCTGCAGCTCAATGTACATTGACAAGCGGCTTACTCCACACTGTAAAGGAACCCCGGATTTTACATGCCCTAACTAATAACTTAAAATACCTATACAGTAATTAGACAAAAAAGCGGAAAAAAGTTATCTTCCAATTTTAATAGTGTAAAGAAGCAAGGAAGGGTACACTAAACTATAATCCCCCGGGCCCAACCCCCCAATTTTTAACTCCCCCCTTTCCAAAACCTCCCCCCTGAATTTTCAAAATCCTCAAACCCCCCTTTTGGGGCACCCGACCCTAATTTCAAAACCCACCAACCCCCACCAAAAACTTGAAAATTTTTTCTAAGATATGTCCGTTAATTGTTTACAGAAGAGTCAACCAAACTAGAAACCTAATGACAAGATGAAAGTATAAACTATGAAATGTGGCTGACATCCAGGTCAGACAAGAAATTTATTCAATTTTGAGTTTTAACATATGATATTTCTAATGACTGAAATGGTGTAGAAGTTCAATTTGATGTCAATTAATCCGCCCGAATATATAAAGCTATAAAATTGACGATTGTAATGGAACCAGGGCATAAAACCAAGCCTCAGGATGTTAATCACCTTCCAATATAAAAACATAGAAACACATTTGTTAAGTTGATATCACTTGAAAATGGCAGGGAATTGAAGGCATGGTAGTGATTCCGGAAGACCTACAAAGAAGTGCGAAGTGCGGTGGCCCATAAAACAAAGTCTGAGAGAAATATTTCTCACGGATATAGGATTTCCATCTCAAATTTTGAAATTCTTCTGCCAGTCCCCAATCCCTTTTAATTTTTCACTCCCCCTTCTGTTCCAGTCCCCAGAATCATTGAAATTAGGCAACCCCCATACCTTATCTGACCCAAATCACTTCATCCCCCCCTTGATTCAGGGGGATAACTATACTACATCCGCCTCTGAACAATTACCAGGAGTACAGGGCATTACATGAGCTGTAAACATGATAAGTGTAAACATGATACATTGTACAAGTGTTCTAAGTTGTAAGTGTTGTCTGTATACGAAACTTCAAATTTGAGAACTTCCTCTCAAAACCCTCGTGCCAATCAGCTGTTGTTTTCGGCGAGAAATCGATGGTACAGTTCAAATACGAACTCAATGTATTTCGTAGCATAATGACTAAAATGCCTAATAAAGCGCACAATTTGGGTTTTGGTAGCATTAATTAAGTGGTCTTTAATAAAAAAATAACAAGTTAGACCATGCAATGTCTGTGAACGCTATTTGTCGACCGTTCCTTATTGAGTATTGAAATGAATACTTCCAAAGATGAATACTTCCAGATTGTTCTTCACAGCATCATACATTATAAATACACACAGTTTAGTGTACACGTAAACACAACACTATATAACATGTGCCCGTAAGTAAGTTTTTGTAGTTTGACGCCGTGTATTTACACCGTGTTTTAAAACCTTATTTACAAAATAGAGTGATAAGCAGAAAATACCAGGGAGGAAATTTAAGATTTTCTTATTAAAATTTTATTAATCAATTGCCATCGAAATTAATATACCGACAGTTTGGTGGCGTTAAACACCCCACCCCCCCGCAATAAATCCAGGTACACTTAGGCTGATTTACCATTCCCCGAATAACAAACCAATAAAATCGTGTGGTCTTGGTCCATGTTAAAGATCTAAGCGTTTGGCTCATGGTTAAATAGTGTCTATTGGCCGAGGTTAATGCATTGATTGTACAATCGTCAATTCGGCGTTCAGCCTCACTGTTAATTTCACTGATTAATGCTTTAATGCATACACTCCGGACGATAAACTTTCCACTCGTTGAGACCCCTCCTGGTACGTTGTAAGGAGTGCACTACACAGTAGTGTAAAGGGGCATCATTAGTGCTACCTGGGTAATGACATTATCCAGGGATATCATCATCAGACACCATTATACCATAGTCCGAGTGTGAGACTCTCAGTGAGAGAGGGATCTAAATTCCATCATCTATTAGTCATCATCTGGTGGGGTGATATTCCATGATCTAGCTGTTGTAGACTAGAGGAGTGTAATTGAGTTGCACACTGACTTACCCGTATAGTACCTACGTTCGCAATCTTGGTTGGAATATCCTGCAATCCTGGCAATCCTAGCTGGGCAACATTATTTGTTAAAGCAACCATGAAATTTCAGGAATTTAACGACTTAAAATTAGGTGTGCAGCTACAATTTTACTGTTACATCAGCCAGTTTTTAAAAATGGAGAGTGAAGCGTGCAATCATTGTTTGCTACTCACTGTATCACCATCAGTATGCATAAAAATTTCCATTTATTCTTATCACTCGTCAGGATTTAGAAACACTGAACTACGTACTACACACGTTGGTATCCTTCATATTATGATATTATACCTTTGCCGCCTTAATAATTACTACAGCTGAAGGGATATGCGTGTCTATCTTCCCTCATAATATCCAGCATATATCCTGTGATTCGATGCAAGCGCAACCAGAACCAAACTTGTTACTATTTTCAGGAGGATTGTAAGCCTGGCCACAGTCCTGGAGGCCTAACTTAATCCTGGTTGCAATCCTGGTTGCAGCTAGTTAGATTATTGTGGGTGAGCTGTAGTAAAACACTGCTGCTGAGAGCAGCAACTTGCAAGCTCTCTAAAGCGGTGGTTGCACTTCCAGTCGGCATGATCTGATCGAGTTTTAACTTTTAACAAGTGACTAAATTTTAGCGGGCACAAAATTCGATTTAGAAATAAATTAGAAATAAAAACCAGGGTAATATTCATATTCAAGATACGGCGACACATAGACAATATTAAATCATGATCAATATTCAGTCTGGAATTTGGTTTTTCGAACTCTGTACTATGAATTACATAATTTGTAGTCTAATCGGGGCTTCTGAATCAAAAAATTAGAGATTTTGAATGAAACACGCTGTTTAAATATCGGATATTTTCTTGCTCAAATGAAGGAAAACCCTGCAAAACATACGTTTTTAGCAAAAATTTTCAGGGCTTCGCCCCTGGAGCCCCACAAGGGCTCTGCCCCTGGACCGCTGGGGCTGCGCCCCAGACCCTGCTGCAGCTCGCTCGGCGCGCTTCGCGGCACCTCACTCGCAACCAAAAGCTACCGTGCTCGCTTCGCTCGCACAGGATTGGCAACCAGCCTAACCTTTATTCCAACCGGGGTTCTGCATATGCATTATATTGCGTAGTATACTGTGTAGTCTACCACAATGTGCATTGTGTAGTGTGCAGTGTATATATCACTAGCTGCTTCAACACTACAGCAGTACCATGACTTCGAAAAATCAGCACCCGAATCTAAACCCAGATAATATGTTTCGTATGACCGATGAAGCTAACTTTCGACCGTAGTAAACAGTTCCAGTGAAATATAAGATACGAGTTGGGTGGTTTCGTGGGTTGGGTGGTTTCGTGGGTTGGGTGGTTTCTGTGGTTGGGTGGTTTCGGGTGAGTTGGGTGGTTTCGGCAGATTGGGTGGTTTGTGGTGGGGTTGGGTGGTTTCGGGGTGGTTGGGTGGTTTCGTGGTTGGGTGGTTTCGGTAGATTGGGTGGTTTCGGGTTGGGTGGTTTCGGTGGTTGGGTGGTTTCTGGTAGATTGGGTGGTTTCTGGTGTGGTTTCGGGTGGTTTCGGGTGGTTTCGGATCGTTCCACCTTTTAGAAAAATTGTGGCTCGTTTCGGGCTGGGTTCTGGCTTCGGCTGGGTCTGGGTATTTTTCAACAAATATTTTAGTAAAAACAATGTTTTTGGGTGGTTTCGGGTGGTTTCTGGGTGGGTTGGCTGGTTTCGGGTGGGTTGGCTGGTTTCGGGTGGGTTGGCTGGTTTGCCTGGTTTCAGGTGGTTTCGGGTGGTTTCGGGTGGTTTTGTTTTATTGGGTGGTTTCGGGGTGGTTTCGGGTGGGTTGGGTGGATTCGGGTGGTTTCGGGGTGGTTTTGACGGGTGGTTCCACCTTTAGTATCAACGCCTTATCCAGACCAATTGAAAATTTATTGACAGGCACAGATCAACAGTCGAAACTTGGTGGTTTCTTGAGTGGGTTGGGTGGTTCTGGGAAGGTTGGGTGGTTCCGGAAGGTTGAGTGGTTTCAGGTGGGTTCGGTGGTTTCGTGATTCTGGTGGTTTTGTGTGGTTTCGCCCGGTTGCGGTTTCGCGGTTGGGTGGGTTAGGTGGTTTCGGTGGGTTGGGTGGTTTCGTGTTGGGTGGTTTCGTGGTTGGGTGGTTTCGCGGGTTGGGTGGGTTGGGTGGTTTCTGGTGGGTTGGGTGGTTTCGGGCGGGTTGGGTGGTTTCAGGTGGTTTCGGGTCGTTCCACATTTTAGTTAAATATCAGCTGGTTTCGGGCTGGTTTCGGGCTGGTTTCGTATTTTTTGACAAAATGTTACGGGTATATGCCCCACAAAATAACACGCCCCACAAAACATATAATTTTGTTTTTCATCATATAAGTAAATAAATATGATTTTTCATACTTTGAAGTTAATTACATAAACTAGTGTCTTATGTGAAGATTTCCTGATCAATATGACGGCTTTAGATGGATTTTTTCATTCCAATTTTCCCTTGAAAGTGAAAATGTTGATTATTAGAAAATTGATTTGCATATTTCCTCGATATTTTTGAGAAATCTGTTATAAATCGAGTAGTTGAATACATCTCCATTAATTTCAAATTGACATAAGCGATTCCATGATCAAATTTCGAAAAATAGAGGAATTATTCAAAAATTGACTCAGACCCACAAAATAACATGGAATGCCCCACAAAATAACATAGCTAAATTCAAGGTTTTATGAACCTAAATAAGTCTATGATGCTTATTTGACGTCATTGAATGATGAATATTATTAAAGAAGCATGTAATTCACAATGAGGCATAAAGTTAATGAATAGAGTGTAAAAAGCCGATATTTACCATGCCCCACAAAATAACACTATATTCCAAATAAGCCCCACAAAATATATCTAATTTCCATACAACGTTGTGGTGAAAGCAAATACAATGAAATAAAGATGGATCATGTAAGGACCACTAATTGAAGGTAGTTTACATATCAAATAGTAGAAATTTGTTTACTATGAACAACAATATTCTTTGAATTCTGCAGATTTATCTGCACGTGACTGATAAATTTCATCAAAATCAGTGTTAAAGTTTGAATTTGAACCTTTAATAAGGTCGAAATCAATATGATTGAATGTGACTCGTTCTCTATTACTAATGAATTTAACAATTAAATGATTCTCAAGATCATCTGGTTTCATGACCTACTGTACTGTTTTCACCTGTAGTGATTGCAAATTATGATAGAGGTTCCTGGCCAAAATACCACAAAAATGGCATAAGCAATAGCAGAATAACCATCCCAACTGGTTTAAAATGTGTATTCAAATAAAACGTCTAATTCGTGTCTATTTATTGACTGGACACAATAGCCTGATCTTTATTCAAACTTTCAAAGGCCAAAAATGCATCGGAGCAATATCCAATAAGCTCAATATACATAGATGCCCAAAACATCATAATTTTCACTATAAAACCCTCAAACCCTCAAACAATGATTTTCTATCTTCATAAAATTTCAGACCAACATCTCAAGTAGTTTTGGGGGTTCAACTATATAAAATTTGAAGCTTCTCACCTATTGCCCCACAAAATATATAATCCAAAAAATTAATTTCAGGAAAACTCTGAGTTGGCATAGTGCATATGGATTGCAGTTTACGTTTATTGAGCTAATTATGGACAAATTTATAAGAGAGAAACATCATCTTTATCGTAACTTCAAAAATTATAACGGTTTTCCTTGATTTGAGTGTTATTTTGTGGGGCTCTTACACCTTTCATGGATCATAAAATCAACAATAAAATGATGGAATCCCAAATTGTTTAGTTTGAAGATTTGTTAAGTTTCAAAACAGTATAATCGAACAAAACTTTTTGTTAAGGTTAATGTTTGTTAAACAATTTCATATTTTTCATGTTGTATATTTTGTGGGTCATGGCAAAAATGAAGGGCGTTTTCACAGAAAATTTTCGACCACTAAAGGGCTAAATTTTTGTTAAAAATCGGTGTGGAAAACTTTTTTAAGCCTTTTGCTACTATAAGGAATCCTTATTAGTCACATCATGCTCAATATCTCTGGACGAGAGGTATTTGAAAAATCGTATATATTTTGTGGGTCAAATACCCGTATAAGAAAAACAATGTTTTTGGGTGGTTTCGGGTGGGTTGGGTGGTTTCGGGTGGTTTCGGGTGGGTTGGGTGGTTTCGGGTGGGTTGGGTGGTTTCAGGTGGTTTCGGGTGGTTTCGGGTGGTTTCGGGTGGTTTCGGGTGGTTTCGGGGCTATATTGGGTGGTTTCGGGGGTGGTTTCGGGTGGGTTGGGTGGTTTCGGGTGGTTTCGGGTGGTTTCGGGTGGTTCCACCTTTTAGTATCAACGAGCCATTTCATGCAAAATAGAATGATGGGTTCTGTGGAGCAGGGATATGATATATATTTTGCACTTGTATAGATTTTGATGTTATACTGGTATACTATGAAAATAGCCAAAAAACAGTGATATGGCGAAATGTGAAAATTCTGATGATCACAATTCTGAAAAAACTCAGAAAAGTAGATAATCTCTGTGCCAACACCTCCGTTCAATCTTAAACTTTGATCTTAAAAAGACTTCTGATAAAACAATCCCTATGGAAACCTCTCAGTGGAAGGATGTCAATTCTTTGTTATTTGTCACAAGCTGAGTGGTGCAATGCTTGCTTTTTGTAATTTGGCAGTCACAAGCCAGGTGCAATGCTTGTTTTCGTTCAGTCCAAATGCAGATAAACTCCAAAAATAATAATCAACATTCAACATCAAGAAAATCTATGGAACTCTCCAACAAGTCAACAACTTTACCAAAACATAAATCTTTAGATAATAATTTAAAAACACAAATAGAAAGATCATTAAAATCATAGATCTCATGAACAAGCATTCAAAAATAACTCAATAATTACTGAAATATGATGTTATAATAAAAAAGCGTTTTTCAGTGAGGTAAACTAGGTATAATTTAAGGTCGGGAAAACAGTTCAAATTTGATGAAATATCATCTGCATTATAGTACTAGAAGACCCGTTAATTGATGATCGGTTTTTACCTCTTTTCAAATTGAGGCAAGAAAATTATCATCACTGATCAATTGAATAATTGATCTCATGTACCACAAATTGATCACTGATAATCTGCCACCAATTGGTAACTTAAGTACCTACCCATAGGCCATATAACCTTTGACCACTTTAATCTCTGTATGAAGATACTAGGAAGCCATTATGAAATACGCATGTGGGTTAACTGTATCACTTTTCATAATGAGCTGAGTGTTAGCTAACACAACTCACAGGAAAAGATGAAGAATTGATTGGATACAACTTGAATAAATAGGCTAATAGGTAGATAGCTTTGCAAATTGTATAAAACTTATGTATTCCAATCGAGAATTATCGTGACTTCTCGATTTCTGGAGAAATTTTGAGACATACATATTGCATACTGGATGGATTTAGCAACATTTCAAGAGTTAGGTACATAACATCAAAATGTGAGTGTGTGATATCTGATTTGTTACCTGTCTATCCAAACCATCCATATCCCCTTGCTCAGGACTGTCTCCTTCAACTGAAAACGAAGTAAATTTGAATAGCAAATCTGCAGAAGACTCCCAACTCCAAAATTAAACTGTTATAGTTATGATGCAATAAGGCATCATAAAAACATATTGTTTAGAAACATGGTTTTTAGTTTGTTTCCATTGAACTGGAGAATTCCAAACCAACCAGTGTTGTGGGCCATTGGTCTCTGAAGAATATGATCAGTTCAAGAAATTTCAAAATCTTGCCTATTAAAGATATAATAATATATACAGTTTGTTACAGCTGGATGAATTAATTAAAACATTTTATTTTGATGAGACTAACAATTAGTAACAATGGATTTAAATTGTTAATAGCTACCAATTAATGATTTTTATATATCATTTTTTTCTTTTTTTGATGAAAAACTAAACAATTTAAATGACCACATGTTTAGTTTTGGAATCAAAATAGAATAAATCAATTACCTAATTGAAATCATGCAAATCTTAAATATCTCAAAAATACTACAATTTAGAATGTGCTATTCTATACCTGATGACATATAACTTACTGGTATATTCTGAATACTATATGGGATTTTATCATCTGCAGTTGCAGGTACATCAGATTGAAGAACTTTGACTTCGTCTTTGATGGTAAGGATGATACCCTCAGGATACAGGACATTTGGATTTAGTGGCCCACACCCAGCAACTTTGGCAATAATGTAATTACCTGCTGCCAATATCACATTCAAACAGACAACAACAGTCTTCTGGTTGTCATGATATGGCAAAACATATGTCTCAGAACCAATGATCAGGGGGAAATATTTAGCTGGGACCTTTACATTTAATGGGATTTTAATCATGACTCCTTCAACTAAGACTGATTGGTAATTCTGACTGGCATTGCTCATTTGATTGGAGTGATTGACATTTCCATCAGGAAATGGAGCTGATGAATGTGGAGGCAAAATGTCTGAATCATCTGCCAAAAAATCAAGAAAACCACATTTTGGTTGGTTGTCACATGATGGCGCTTGAGGTTGAGATCTCACAATGTCCATGGTGGATTCCTTTGAAAGAGCAGAGGGTTCATTTGATACTAACCCATTGTTTGTTTGATACAATAGGTTTGTTACACCTGAGCTTTCATTCGAGGCTGTTGAACAGCTAGGGGTTGCAGTATTTGTTGCATGATGTCTTGAAACATTCTGGAGTGAAACTTGCTGTATTTGAGATGGTGGCTTGGTTTTTGGAAGTCGGGCATTTTTCAAAGCTTTTGCAAGGTTACCAACAAGCTCATGGATACACTTTTCTTTCTCCATGGAGTTGAAAAGCAATGGTTGATGTTCATTAGCTCAGTTAGTTAAATAGTTCAAGATTAAAGCGAATTGCAGCATTGACTGCTCCATCACTGCCCTCTTTTTGCCATCTTTTTGCACTTTTTCCCAGTACCCCTCTTTCACATATCTGTTTCAGCAAACATTTATCCCATTGCAAAAAGGGATCAAAAAGGGGGGGGGGGACAAAAAGGGCACACCTGGGCAGGCAATGGGCAAAAGGGGGAAATGGGCAGAAAGGGGGTAAAATGGGAAAAAGGGGGCTTTGACAGACCAGTAGATGTCCTATTATAATAAGCATTATTGTAATAGTGGTTATCATTGAAAGGAATCTCATGACACCTATTTTTTCATATATCAAAAAGGCCTCAGTTGCTTCAGATGGGGCTATACTCACGAGTTGCATTGTTTCCATTGATCTGAGTTAATTCTGAACTGCAAACTCTTTTAGTGAAACAAGGGGTAATTAATCAAAAATATTTTCAAATTTGCAAGACATTATCTTCAGTTCTGAAATTTAAAATTAGTAATTGAAGTGGCAAAATCTGAAAATTAAAATGAAATTTATTAGGTCCTAATATTATCAAAATATGCATTAAAGAAATATACATTATACAAATATCTACATATAATACAGTATACAATGTTACACATACTACAATGAAATAAATGGGGGGATTATGATTATTTGTATCACTTGCCAAATTAGACAAATTATAGAGGGAGTAATGCTTCATTATATTATACCTAGTGAATTGAAAATATTTCCATCAATCACAGAAAAATACTCCCAGGCCTGAGCTAACTGTCGATTCACTTCAATACTGCCATTGGGTTGAGCTGAAATATATTTACCATGGCATGAATACAGTGCTATTTTGCCACCTATTTTTTGAACTGTGAAAAATTCCCATACATTAGGAGCTCCCCCTCTGTTCCATTCTAGCTTCCCAGATGGTTGAGCTGAAAGGTATTTTCCAAAAGTAGATCTGAAAGCCACTGTGTTAGGTTTAACTGGAACTACTTCACAAACAGCATTGGGTGTGATATCAACTCCACTGCAATCAACTGTACCATCAGAGTGAGCTTGAACAAATGTTTTGTGGCAACTAGATAAAGCTATTTTGGAGTCTTTACACATATCTTGCAGAGGAGAATCAAATCTATTGACCTGAATCCACATTTGACTTGGTGGTGACCTAATGGGTACCTTCAAAATTGCCTTCTGCTCATTAGCAATGTACTCCAGTTCATGATAAACTCCATTGAATTCTGTTTCCAATACAGTATTTCCATTCTTCAACTTCCAGTGGCCTTGTCTTTTCCCATTGAACCACTTAGTCCCTCCATCAGGTATAAATTCTATTATCCCATTGGGTCTACTCCCATCATGGGCCCAGGTCCATACACTGCCTGGAATACTGGGGAAGATAGCAGCCTGTGAGGAAGAAGGGACACAGGGAGGTGGTCCATCTACATTCAACATTTCCATGTTCTTGTCCAAGCTAACCTGAAGAGTTTCAACTACACCCTGTAGTCTTGAAATCTCCTCATTATATCTTGCCTTATCCTGATCAGCTTCTCTCAATTTATTCCTAAGATGGAACACATACTTTGTTACAGTTTCAGGATCCAAAGATCCTATACCAGTCTGAAGTTCTTCATCTGTAGTTTGGATCACCTCCTCAAGGGATGAGAAGTAGGACAATGACATACCTATGCTGACTGCATTAAAACTCAATGATTTATAGCTACCTTAGTAATAGCTTAATATTCTAATATCCATAAAGATTGCCTTTATTATATACTAAAATGAAAGGTAAAAACGAAACAAAGAATCTGCAGCTTGATATCTTCAAGGAGAATGTTCAAAACAAAAAGAAGAGTTGTAGTGGTCTGGTACGAAAATAAACTACGAAAATAAACCATAATTTATCTTGTAGCTGTACAAAAGAGACAAAAAGGATGAATAAATAAATCTTCTCAATAACGATAATAATGCTGACAAAAATAACTTGACTATTACTATGTCGGCTGTTGACAGACCCTCGTGAAAATCAGCATTCAGCGCCGCACGCTGGCGTCAGCAGGACTTACATCGTTCGACAAGACACGGGAAGTGCTCTCTAAACATGGGATAGATCAAATGCAATGCAAGTGAAAGCATTTGCGATTAAAAAATAATCGTCTCAGCTAACCAAGTAACCAAGGTTTCAAGCACATACGCACACCGGACTGCACCTCTGGTAATTGGAGAAGCGCGCCGCGCGCGAGCCACACAGGGATATACATTCCTAAGCCCGCATAGGTGTGTGTACGCGCCGCGCGACGATTACAGGGGTATGGTATACGTGTTTACTGTGTTTAGCAAGGATATACATTATACGTTGTAGGATGTTACCCTACCCTCCGCCTTCCTAAGCCCGCATAGGTATGCGTACGCACAACGCAGACAGGAATATACGTGTTTAGCAACCCTCCGCCGCGCACGCAACGTTTAATTTTCCGCGGGAGTATGCAACACGACCCTCCATTGCTAAACACGTATATCCCTGGCCCTGTGTGGGCTCGCGCGGCGCGTACAGGCACCTATGCGGGCTTAGGATTCCTAAGCCCGCATAGTTGTGCGTACGCGCGCCGCGTTGCTCTAACCAGATCCCTAGTTTTACTCGCGACACCCCTGGTTAGGGGAACGCGCCGCGCTACCCTACGGGAAGCGCGCCGCGCAACGCAGACAGGGATATACGTGTTTAGCAAGCTTAGGAAGACCCTCCAAACCTCCGAGTGTAGCGCGCACTAGCTCAGGGATGGGAGAAATCGATCCACCAACATTATCGTAGGATGTTACCGGTATGTGTCCCATATAACTTTGGCTGAGTGACGTCACCGACCTTAAGGTCAATTTTTCTGTATCCTAAACCTAACCATGACCCTAACCAAAACCCTAACCTTAATCCTAACCCTAACCCTAACAAATCCTGACCCTAATCCTGACCATAACCCTAGTCCTTAAAGCGCTAGGTGCGCTTAACTATATTTTTCTGACTGACGTCATTATCATAGATAATGAAGAGCCAGGAGTTATATGGGACACTAGCCATGTTACCCTACCCTCGCGCGCGCGGCGCAACGTTCCACATTTGGACGTCACTTTGCGCCTTCGGACATCGCCCGTCGACCAACATTACACGTGTCTAGCTCGGGTATCTCTCCCATATAAACGGCTCTGAGTGACGTCACAGATCTAAACGTCAATTTTTCTGTATCCTAAACCTAACCATTGCCCTAACCAAAACCCTAACCTGAATCCTAACCCTAACCCTAACAAATCCTGACCCTAATCCCGACCCTAACCCTAGTCCTTAAAGCGCTAGGTGCGCTTAATTATATTTTTCTGAGTGACGTCATTGTCATAGATAATGAAGGCTCCCGTTTATATGGGAGACGTACCCTAGCTCGTAAGATCTTACCCGGACCCTACCCTCGTGCGCGGCGCGCAACGTTCTGCCAGGTGATACCAGACCCGGGTCTGATGTTGCTAAACACGTATATCCCTGTCTGCGTTGCGCGGCGCGCTTCCCCAGAACAGGGGAAGCGTAGGGAAGCGCCGCGCGCGTACACACACCTATGCGGGCTTAGGAAGGTCTGATGCAGCGGCTGTGCGGCGCGTCGCTCGGAAGGGTCTATCAATCTATCATCTGCAGCTGCATCGAGAGACAAGCAACGCGACGTTCTACAATCTACATATACATTGCAATTATGGACGTCGCCCCTGCCCTTTGTCCAACTTCCCCCTAACCAGGGGTGGAGCAAGGCGCGGCGCGCGCGTAAAACTAGGGATCTGGTTAGAGCAAGGTCAAACAACGTTTGACAAGATTTTCATCCATAAAACTCAGCTGCAATTTTTTTTTCTCGAGTTAGGAATTCCTTGTCTGCTGAATCCAGAGTCCAAACCCGTTGATGCAGCTGGAAGGGTGTATCATCAATATAAAACTAGTTTCATATATAAAATTTCAGGCGGAGCTGCGTTACTTCTCTGCTGAACGATTTTCTTGCGCGCCGCGCAATCACAATATTAATATTTTGTTTGGAATTCTTGCGCAGTAATTACAAATTTCTATTTCTCTCCGAAGCAATCATTGCGGCTTGTGATATTTGTTGTTGTCATTGAATTGCATTTACATTGACTGGGTGGTTCGGTTATCTATCGAGAAGAAGGACCGATCTTGGTAAACTACACATCGTTACCACGGTAACAAATCCTCAGAACTTGTTGACTGACCCAGTCTTGCAATCATGGGGAAAGACGGAGTAAGTTCAATTTGAATTGCTGGTAAAATTGAGAAAACAATCCATAACTTTGATATGAAATTCAAGTCAGCTATATTAGAGGTTATGAGCATTGTTTTGGTATCCCAGCCGTACCCACTTACAGAACTATCAATTGCTTGATATACATGATTTCACGGCGAAACCATGCCATACCTAAAACTATGGTATCACAAATATGGATTTAATGGGGGTATGATCGGGTCACAGCACTTCTGTACTGATGTTTGCCGATTGAAATAGGCACTCATTTTGCTTCATTGTCACATCTAACATCAGAGCTTCAATGGGTTCGCTTTTAGTTCTATGTCCTAGGTGAACATTTTTATGACATTTGTATACGTATTTGCCATCTGACCAGCAGCTTCATATCTTATATGACCAGCAGAAATTCCATGTCATGAACCACAATATGAAATCATTAATCATAGCGCGTGGATTTGGTTATTCAATCGGGGCGGTGGCAATGGGGAAAAATGGGGAAATGGGGAATTTTTCAGTTGGAAAAAGCTAAATTCTCATGAAAAAGTCCCTCATTTTTTCCCCATTTTACCCATTTTTTCCCATTTATCAAATTTACTGATGATTCTGTCGCGTCAAAAATTCCAGATTATTGTTATGATCGCAGAGAGTTTCTGCGCGCGCGCAAGATTAAAATGAGGCCGCGTTTTGTTAGTTCAGCAATTTTGTTTTCCCTTACGCTACGTGAAGTGCTCTGAATCGAACTTCGTGAACTTCTCATTAATTTTAACACGCCGAGACGTGAGAACATCGTTCGATGCGAATTTATTTTATCGTTGAACTCTAAGTCTACTGCTTAGATATTTTGTAATAACTTCCTACTTTCCTAAACTTCCAATAACTGTCGTCCAAAATAACCCTACATGCCTCATGAACTACGAATTTAAAAAATCAGCATTCAAAAGCAACATCTCGACAGCTTTAATCACTAACGTAATAGTAACACTACTTACGAACTACTTTATGTTGCACGTGCGCAAATATCCAATCTCCATAGCAACGGCGCCTCATTTCTCCCTTTTGCATTCGTTTCTCTTGATATTTTCTTGGCAAGGTCAAATTTAATTGTATACGGCGGCACAGACAGACATAATTCACGTGCTCTTACGAAATTATAATTAAGATACAATATAGATGTGATGTGAAGTTATTGTGATGGATTCATTGTGGTTTTACCTATGTTACTTATTTGGTCTGTTATGATATGTAGTCTGCTGTGGTACCCATGTCGGTACTATATTGTCTGTGCATTTATTATTCATAACTACTTTGTTGACTGTTTGCTGTGATTGATCAATGATTGTTGTCCACTGTTCACATGATTTGAATATATGCTGTGTCATTCAATCTAACTACAAAATTACCATCAAAAGCTATAACTTCAAAGCCCTAATGGGTGACCCGGATAGGGTCTTATATTTAAGAACTTGATTTTTACTGTTGAAGAACTTTTGATCATAAATCTATCAGCTGGCCTAGAACTTTATGCATTTAATTCTAACCTAGACCCTAGCTGAAAAACTAACCCTTACCTAAACTTTATTCTTAAACATGACCATAACCATAATATCCTTACTGGGGAGTTCGGTCCTGGGGTAGTTTCATTCACTCACCATTATGGAAGAAACACTTAAAAATATGAAAATTTGCTACTCATAAGTCACAAAATAGGTTATTGAATGGAAGCAATGTTTTTTTTGTATGAATTATCAGATGAACAATATGCAAGGTTTTTTGTCCCATTCCAGCCCCTTATGACAGAAAATTCCAGTAGTTCTCAGTTTAACTATGCTTGTGTTGGTAATTCCAGTAGTTTATCTTATTCTCAATATTTCTATTGAATGCAGGTACAGTACAAACTTAGGTACAGGCCATTGCTGCTGTGACATGTTATGTGATAATAGCCAAAATTTAGATTGATAAATTTTGAGGTCCCTTGGGTTAAATAAAATGATCCGTTGAAGAGTGCTGAGTAAAGTCAAAGAGTCAGGCTTCAAGATAACCAGTGTAGAGGAAATCTATTTCTAGACACAACAATGCTATCAGTGTTTGATATGTTAGTGTGATAGGTTTTTAAAAATGTTCTATCCTGTTTTAATGTTTGTTTGCACACTGTGTGTTATTGCTTGACGTATGAGGGTACATGAAATATTAGCTTATTAGTTAGGTCAGTTTCTTTGAACATTATTAAGATATCTATTAATAGCATAGAGAAACAATTACATTTCCAAGGATGGGCAGGAGTTAAACAGGGTAGGTTGATTACTCTGGCTTCATCCCAACTTGAAGCTTTTGTTTTTAATAAATTCACGGTGTACAGGGCTTACCTCCCGCCACCAGTTCATTAATGTACCTAGACCCACCTACTTACTTATAATTTTAGACCATAGAAGAAGGCAAAAGTTGTTTACTTCTCCTTAGTCGGAAAGGATAGAGTGTGAACCATTCGAGAACCTGGAGATATCTTGAATTGAAAATAGAAAACCAGTCGTACACTATTATATGGTAGGATGCACTCCACCACTGAAAGGAAATAATTCGTGCTGAGTAGCCAGGTGGCTCTGTAGCTGAATGGAAGTCAGATTTCTTCAAATATTTTTCATTCGAATAGAATGAGAATTCTGCATTCCCTAAATAAGTAAATCTATGAATTATCCATGAAAATATACCGGAGATTTAAGAATTCAGGGTTGTTTTGGAAGCAGCTTGTAAGGTGAATTCCTCGTGCTGATGTGTGAGGTGGAATAACATGGGTCTGAAAAACACCCTCTCACATCTGTCAACACTCTACTACGTTACACCTGATTTAAGAAGTGCTAACAAGGCTTTGATAGACTTCTTATGGAACGTTGAGACGTAAGACTTACCCTGAGGCCCTGTTATCGTCTCAGAAAACGTATGTAAAACTGGTAAAAGTTTGTGTAATGCATGTCTCATGCAAAGAGCGTATCATAAACAAAGTAACAACTCTCTGTCCAACTCTCGGCACAGTACATGTGGAGACTCGAAACAAAACGATGCGACATAAATCTAACCCATTAAACGTCGACAGGACTTAATCTGCCTTACAATATGACACATGATAATACTACATATTATATTCCAGTTTGAGTGAATATAGTACGCCATTCTGCAGAAGGAATGTAGCCAGCGTACGCAGCTCTCTCTACCCTCTACAGCTTCCTGCAACTCGTGCCCGCAGGAGAGTTGTAAATAACCCTCCGTCAAATATTTGAACTAATATCATTTTCGAATATGATCTCCTGAGCCTGGAATATCATATACTGGAATCCATTCAGGGGGTGATATAACTAAATACTTTAATAATATCACATACTGCACTGGAAAGCCGGAGATCTAGTTGACGCGGCGAGTGGCGACTGATGCACGTGAATTTGATGATCTTGTTAAAATACCGAGTGGTGTGAAAATCGGGATATAACTATTTAATATTTTATGCCATGCCGCGTTAGACCGTATTAGATACTGTTCTGTCGACTTAATCATCACATGGAATATCATCAGCAGAAGTGGTGCATTGTTAGAGTTCCAATTAAATAATTACTTAATTATGAGCATAAGTAAGTCGCTACTGCCGTAGGGTGGGTGGGAATGATATGTTACATGCCGACACTACAACGACTCCTCAAATTGTTAGCTAAATTATTATTTTTTGTTCGTTTTTACGGAACATTTTTTAAAATCTAGACACGGGTTCTCATGAGAATCAAAACATTGATTTAAACAGTAAGTAACGTGACCTAGGGCAAGGTACCTTATTATACCAGTCATAATAAATCTAAAGTGACTTTATTGAGCTACTGCTGCTGCTGCTTCGGGGTGTTTTTGCTTGGACCAATCATATCTCCGATTAAAAGTCACGTGACCAAGGTGGTCCAATGATGAGCCAGCTCTTACTTTAAAGCAGAAAGGAATGTATAGGAGCTGTCATCGCAGTGCACTGGACAGTGATGAAAGGCTTTCTACCGGCCCTCTCTGCTTTACTTGTTGTTTTCTGAGGTTTAACCTTTTTCCGAGCACACAATATGAAGTCAGAATTTATTTCTTTTTCCCTGCTTGCCCTATGATATTTATATCCCATGGTAAACTTGTCCTCAGCGGCACGCCATCATTAGCTGCGAGTGTACAGGTCTGGCAGTCATTTAGTAACTCCTTCTCCGGATTACACTGCAGCGCTGCATCTTTTTCTCTTGTTGTGAAACCGTGCACTTAGAATGGAACTAATTTGAACCTAATTACTGTACAGATTTATTCCTTGCGTAATTACAAATAACGCCGTTCTTTTTTACCATAGACTCAGCTCGCATTTGTGTTTTGTCTAAATCCAATCATTATTAAAACCAGCCTGTTGATGTCGAGACGATTCTGTCATCCTTTTTCATATAAAGTATGACAATGACCTGTATCACTCGTAAATCTAATGACTTGTGTATTGAATGCTAGAATGTTCTAAAATTTGAAATGGTAAGCAACTCTTTTTGTTCAGATGTCAAGTCACCGTCTACTCAATAAATTAAATTAATTCATAGTCCATTAAATAAAACGCTTTCGGGCCAATTCAGTTAATAAATGTCTATGTATGTTTGGGAATTTGATAAATATATTGCTACGCTGCAGCACGTTTATTGTTTGCAGGGATTGGTTTGGGCTAAGTTTGGAGGAAAGTACTATATTTTATCGTTTATTGGGAGGATTATTATGGTATGCGAGGATTGGGATGGAATGCAATTTGTGTCAATATTAAAGGAACCAAAGTAAGGTCTAAAGGCATGTTTATCGTTTTAAGCACTTGATTATGAGACATATAAGTTGCATGTGAGCGTTCATCGCCATAAAAATATAAATGAAGAAATGATATGTTGATAGGCTCGTCATGATACTGAGCCATGAGACTGAGCACGTTCTCCGTTAATAACTGAAATGGTAGGAAATGATTTTAGAGGTGTTCTCGGTATAATGGGGCTAAGCTCTAATGCACACGTCATATTGATGAAATTTATTATTTTGGAACAGTACTTCAAGCTATTTAGCAATTTACGGCTTATTCTTCACTATCTGATTTTATATTTCAAGTTTTTCAAGTGTATGCACGATACGAGCATATAATTTATACAATTAGACATTAGTGAGGATCGGGACTATCTTGCTTTACGTTTCCCTAAAATGATGATGAATTGAATTTTTCACGGGTCATAAACTGACAGCTTTTGCTGATTCATTCCCATCACTAACAGCAGCTACTTAATCATGCATGAAGGGATGAAGCCATGAAATATAGAATTGATGACATCGAATATTATCATATTCAACATCATCTCTGTTAATTCCTGTAACATATATCGCAAGGCTTTACTTGCGAATAATATTACCAATCTGAAATATTCTCTTCTAAGATCTCGCTATATTATAACCTGAGCCTGAAATAAGAATGTTTCATCGAAATACCAAGTAGTGAAGTAATGAACTCTAATTAACCTGACTTACTTGTGACTAAGTTCTCGACCAACCATATTCGTTTCATGATTCAGTTCGTGTTATAATGGTAGCCTGGAAGACTGCTAAGGAATCCATGTTGACAACTTGTGTTTCTTCCCTTAAAATTATCACTCCCACTAAAGAATGCACACCCGTTATAACTACTAGAACTCTTTTGCGATACCGGCATTTGTTATGTTTAACTATTTTCGTTAAATAACGATAATTATCAGGGCTGGGGTATGTCGATATTATTATTGGCTCTTAGGGAATGTTGAAAACGGTGCATGTTTGTTCCGTTTTTTATTCGACGGGTTTTGGGCGTTGGTATGTTTCAGAGCACCACAGTCAGGGCTGTTTTACTGATTTCAATCCAAGGATCACCCCATTCAGATCGAGCTTCATATTTATCATTAAAATCTGGTTGTGTGATGAAAAATTAGATGGTGCATGCAATCTAAAGATTAAATGGAAAGTAGGAATTTTGATTGCGGAGGGAAGCGTATGTCTCATTCAGAGTGTCAGATGGGAATTTTAATAAGTCAACATCCCCCTAAGATCTTGATTAGATATCTGAATAATTAGCAGATAATAATAATTAATTAAAAGAGTCACGCGACCACCTCAAGCTCTTCTCACGCCCATGCTTAACCTAGGCGTGTTCTGCCTTGTTGGTTAGGAGTCAGAAAGCACTGCAGCAATGCTGTGTGATGAGTGACGGCGCTGCCGGCGACCATGTGATGGAATGATCTCAACTGATAGCTTCTCATCTCGACATATACAAGACACACGTCTTGACATACGATGGAATACCTAGCACGGTTTTAACATACTGTAGTGCTCAGCTGTCGTTAAATCATCATCGAGCTGTATTATTACCATTTAAACATCTAAAATCTGAGGCCCCACCATAAACAGTACCCAATCTCAACTCCAGAAAATCCAGAAAATGGCATTTCGTACTTGTTAATTATTGCTTTGTGCGTCCTTAAATTGCTTTGGAAGTTCAAAAGCTTGAAATAGTATCCGCAGTTAATTAATAGAAATTCGCAAAGTGATTGGTATAAACACGGCCAGCACAACTGCTGCCAGTATAATTGCTGCCAGAAGAGAGGCTTCACAACAAGAGCCATCTTGTCAGCACCTTTGTTGCAGTTATACCTGCTTATAATGTTGCAGGGATGACGCCATGCCGAAAGCTTCTAACTTGTAGGTACTAGGTATAACAGGTACCATACAAATATGCTTAGTTCCCTGCTCTGAACTTTCCTGCGATGTAGTTGTGAGTGTCATAATGTGTAGTAATCTTCGTAATGCTTTCTTCTGTAATTGGATTCTGACTTTCGCCGCTTGTTCGTTATTACTCTTATTCAGAGTCAGGTAAAACTAAATTCAATCCTTAAAATTTAATGGAATTTACCGAACCCACATATAAATTATTTGCAGTAAAGTTATTTCTCGGTCGCAATAAGAGCCGCAGGGAAATCGTAGTCGTCGTGAGAAGTCACCGAATGGGTTTGATTTGTGTCGTGTAAATATCTTGTCAGCAATGTCATGCGACTTACGTAATACGCATGCATATAGGCGACTTACAGTTGCTTCTCATGTCGATCGAACATAAGTAGTGCCTGGTGACTTGACATCTGAACATTTAATTCATTATTTAGTCATAATTATTATTTGAAAGGCGTCCTGTAACGAAAATTGTTCAAAATTTGCATTAATATAGTAATATGAAAATTTCATAGTTAAAATGGTCATAGTCACTATAATTATCTAACTACTGTTTATTGATTCAGCTAGATATTCTGATTCAGTTCAGTGTTCAGTTCCTGCGCTTCTTTCTTTATAAATTGTTAGTCAATATGAGTCATCATTTTCATTACAGTTCGCTTTGATATCCACTTTTGCTGCCATTTGCCTCGACTTGAAAGTGCACTGCGATAATTTATTGTTGTTGCCATTTTTCATAATTACCGAATAGGTAATCCCAACAAGTTACATGTACCTTTTTAGTGACCAATTTGGTTTGTTTCATATAATATGTGTTAATCATTAATTGATTAAACTCTCCTCATAGTCGAGCAGTTCATGGAGTACGTGTAAGACGGATTTTCTAGCATTCTCGAATAGTTGAGCGTTTCATGTCCTCTAACAAGGGATCAGGAGTCCCTCCAACCAGAGGCGTTTCATTTGCTGGTAAGGGGGGTGTTGGTGTGCCAAAGGGAAAACTTGCAGAATCATGGCAGCGAAAGTCATCAACTGCATCGGAAGAACCAGCAGCTGCCCCTAGGAAACCGTGGGAAAAGCCGGCATCAAAGGTTTCCAGCCGATTTGGTCAAGGAGCGGCAGCAGATGATGCAGCAAACAAACCTGGTGTTGGGGCATCAAAATTTGGAAATCCTCCTGGAAGGGGAGGATTAGCTGGCTCCAAATTTGGCGCCTCTAAATTCGGTGCCACAAAAGTAGGCTCTGATGAAAGTGTTCAGCCTGAAAAAGTTTCACAGAAAACTGCTCGAGAAGAATCTCCAACTCCGAAGCAGGAGGATCCATCTCCTTCTCAAAAAAGAGTTAAAACGGGATCACCAACACCTAAATCTGCTCCCACGAGAGTTGAGTCACCGACACAAAGATCAATTCCTGTGCGAACTGGCTCACCATCTCAGAAGACGACTCCTCCTAGAGTTGAGTCTCCAACTGCAAAGAAAGGGATTCCTGTTCCAGGATCTAACCCTAAGCCTAGTCCTCCTGCTGGTAAAAAAGATAGCCCAAAAGGAGTTCGAAGAAGTCCACCCGGCAGTCCAAAACAAGGTTCTTCAAAAGTGTCCAAATTCTCTCGTTTGAGTGCTCTCAAGAATAAAGGAGCCCTCAAGTCTATAGTAAAGGACACTGGAATGCTAAGACAAAGGATTGCGCGAGTTAAAGAGTTTGTTAAGACCCATAACAAGATTTCTGAGATACAAAAAGAACTTCTCATCAATGCAATAAATCATGAAAGCTATACTTGTAAAGATCTCAATCTTGTTATTTTTGCTGGACCCGACCTTCAAGCAAGATTCATCCTACCTGGAAAAGATCCAAACAATCCTAAAATTCTACATGCCTCTACAAAACAGTTCATAAATCTTGCAATCTCAAAGTTGAAATTTCCATCCCATATCAAAACAAGATTGTTGCAAGCAATACAGAATGACCAATGTGAAGTTGGGCTCAGTAAAGTTACTATCCTCATGAAATCAGGCAATACAACTCAAAATATAACCTTGAATCTTCCTGGAGTTCTGTATCCACAAATTATTCAGAGGGAATCTAACATTGCTACCTCAAAATTAGTTGAGATTGTGGATAAGTTTACTGCAGACAAAAATATGAATGCTACTGAACGTAATTCAGTTTTGTCTTCCATATATAATAATAACTATGTCTTAGAGGGCAATAATCTTTCTGTCCTTCTCAAAGATGGTGAGGAAAGGCAATCGCTTGAACTTGAAGTTGATCCATCACAGCTTGAAAACAAAAGTAGTAACAAAGTGTACCTACCATACTTTTACATCTCTAAAGATGTTCCAGACGAAGAGGTTGCAGAAAAGCTCATTGAGATCATCAATTCTTCAACAATCAACCCTGAAAGTAGAGACATTGCAATTCGAGCTGTAAAACATGGGAGATATAGACGAGATGGAAACAAAATTCTGATTGAAGGATTCAAACGAGATAGTTTAACATCCTCTGATGAGTGTGCTTCTTCTCCTGAATTAGCTGTTAAAATACATACCAATAAGAAATTATCTGAAAAGCCCAAGCCGTTTGAAGCAAGTATATCTGCTACAACTTTGGATTCTCAAGATTCAACTGAAGATGATGAAAAAATAGCAGGACCACTAAGTGATGAAATGATTCAATTGAAACATAAGATAATCAAGCTCATTACAATGCTGAGCATAGATGACAAGCATAAAGTTGAACTCATCCGAAAACTTGTTGATGATAAATTTAAGATGACCAACAATGAGATAATCATCAAATCTATCACTGATCCAATTTTGATTTTGACTGTATTGATTAAAAAGTATGAAATCACTGACGTCAAAATTGAGTACAGTAACTCTTCTACTCCTGGCTCATTCATACCAATACGAATTCTGATATTAGGAACTGATGCAATTAAAGAATCGAAATTTACTCCTGAAAAGAAGAAGCTACTGACCGAGAAGTTCTATGCAGGCAATTTCAATCAAGCACCTGATTCTGCTATGATCGAAATAACTTATAAGAGGATCCCAATCAAGTTTAAATTCGGTATTCCACCTCAAAATCCTAATGAAGTTGTCATTCCAGAAGATGACTTAAAGAAAAAGGTTATCACTCATTTTTCAGTTAGTGATCTTACAAATCCCGAGCAAGATGAAGTTATCAAAGCACTAGTGAAAACAACTTATAGTATTGAGGGTCCTGATGCTGTCTTTAACATAAGTGAATCCAAGAAGATCTATAAAATCCGTGTTCTGCCTGGTGAGCCGAAAGATTTGGAAGCAGACTTGCAAAAGAGAAATCTTGATCCTGTGATGAAACTGAAGATAATTGATATGATTAAGAGTGGAGATTTTGATGATGAAACAAAAGACCTTCTTCTCAGTAAGTTGGACGATCTTGTTTGTTTTTATGGAGATACAATAACCCTTGACGTTACTAAAAAGGATGGTACACCTGTTGTGTTTAAAATCAATTACCTTTCTGTTGATGGTGCCACTGCAAAAGGTCCTGAAGAGATTGTGGACAGTCCACCAATGGTAAAGCCTGATGAGTCGAAAGATTTGGAGGCAGACTTGCAAAAGAGAAATCTTGATCCTGTGATGAAATTGAAGATAGTTGATATGATTAAAAGTGGAGATTTTGACGATGAAACAAAAGACCTTCTTCTCAGTAAGTTGGACGATCTTGTTTGTTTTTATGGAGACACAATAACCCTTGACGTTACTAAAAAGGATGGTACACCTGTTGTGTTTAAAATTAATTACATGTCTGTTGATGGTGCCACTGCAAAAGGTCCTGAAGAGATTGTGGACAGTCCACCAATGGTAAAGCCTGTACAGAGTACTCCCGAAGTTGAAGATTCAAGTCTTGACGGTGAAAGAAAAGTGATTGAACCAATATTCAAGCTCAAGATAGTTGACATGATTAATAACAGTGATTTTGACGATGATACTAAAAAGATGCTCCTTAATCAATTAGATGAACTAGCATATTATACAGGAGACACCATTGTGCTTAATATAATGAAAAAAGATGGTACTCCTTTAAAGTTTAGTATAAAATGTGATTTTATTGAGGAGGCAGGAAAAGATGATAAGTCAGTGGGACAAAAAGGAGCTGCTGCACCTTCTGAAGATAGTAGTGCCCCGGATAAGAAAGAAGTAGATGCTGTATTCAAACTCAAAATAATCGATATGATCAATGCTAGTAATTTCGATGATGAAACTAAAAAGCTGCTATTGACGGAAGTAAATAGTTTAGCCTGTTTAACAGGTGAAACCATTACTCTCAGTGTTGTGAAAAAGGATGGCTCCCCACTCAAATTCAATATCAAGTGGAATTTAGAAGAAACATCTCAAGGAGATCAATCAGTTACTATTTGTGAAGACCCCACACCTGTTGCTGATCTGAAAACAATTGATCCCGTGTTTAGGCTTAAACTAGTTGATATGATCAATAATGGCGATTTTGATGAAGAAACTAAAAAGATGCTTTTAGTGAGACTTAAAAATCTAGCTTATTACACAGGAGATACAATCACACTTGATGTTGTGAAAAAAGATGGCACACCTTTGAAATTTAATATTAATATAAAAATGATTGAAAACATTGGAAGTACAGATACACCAATGGAAATAGAAGGTTCTGAAGTGCCTTCCAGGCAAAATGATGATTCAGTTTTGCAGGCTCAGGAAGGTGTTACCAAAACCAAGCCAGAGCTTGTTTCTGAAGATATACCAGATGAAGAGGTTCCAATGGAGGTAGAAGAATCTCCTGTTCCCCTTGTTGAAGATGGAACACAAGCCCCGGTGGAAGCTACTCCTCAGACTGAAGATGGTAAGCCATCTGTAGGAGATGAAGATTCGCCATTGAATGCTGAAGGTGGTTTAGCTAAGACTAAACCTAAAGATGGCAAGCCATCAGTTGGAGATGAAGAATCACCACTGAAAGCTGAAGGTGGTTTAGCCAAGACTAAACCTAAAGATGGCAAGCCATCAGTTGGAGATGAGGAATCGCCATCGAAAGCTGAAGGTGGGGTTGCTAAGACTAAACCTGAAGATGGCAAGCCATCAGTTGGAGATGAAGAATCACCACTGAAAGCTGAAGGTGGTTTAGCTAAGACTAAACCTAAAGATGGCAAGCCATCTGTTGGAGATGAAGAATCACCACTAAAAGCTCAAGGTGGTGTTGCTAAGACCAAACCTAAAGATGGCAAGCCATCAATTGGAGATGAAGATTCACCATCGAAAGCTGAAGGTGGGGTTGCCAAGACCAAACCTGGTATGGTATCTGAGGATATTCTTGATGAAGAGGTTCCAATGGAGGTGGAAGAATCTCCTCTTCCCCTTGTTGAAGATGGAACACAAGCCCCTGTGGAAGCTACTCCTCAGACTGAAGATGGTAAGCCATCTGTAGGAGATGAAGATGCACGTCTTAAAGCTCAGAGTGGTGTTGCTAAGACCAAATCTAAAGACGGCAAGCCATCTGTTGGAGATGAAGATGCACGTCTTAAAGCTCAGAGTGGTGTTGCTAAGACCAAATCTAAAGACGGCAAGCCATCTGTTGGAGATGAAGAGTCACCATCAAAAGCTGAAGGTGGTTTAGCTAAGACTAAACCTAAAGATGGCAAGCCATCAGTTGGAGATGAGGAATCGCCACTGAAAGCTGAAGGTGGGGTTGCTAAGACTAAACCCGAAGCTGGCAAGCCATCTGTTGGGGATGAAGAATCAACTCTAAAAGCTCAAGCTGGTGTCGCTAAGACCAAACCTGAAGCTGGCAAGCCATCAGTTGGAGATGAGGAATCGCCACTGAAAGCTGAAGGTGGAGTTGCTAAGACTAAACCTAAAGATGGCAAGCCATCAATTGGAGATGAAGAGTCACCATCAAAAGCTGAAGGTGGTTTAGCTAAGACTAAACCTAAAGATGGCAAGCCATCAGTTGAAGATGAAGATTCACCATTGAAAGCTGAAGGTGGTTTAGCTAAAACTAAACCTGAAGCTGGCAAGCCATCAGTTGGAGATGAAGATTCGCCACTGAAAGCTGAAGGTGGGGTTGCTAAGACTAAACCTAAAGATGGCAAGCCATCAGTTGGAGATGAAGAATCACCACTGAAAGCTGAAGGTGGTTTAGCCAAGACTAAACCTAAAGATGGCAAGCCATCAGTTGGAGATGAAAGCTGAAGGTGGGGTTGCTAAGACTAAACCCGAAGCTGGCAAGCCATCTGTTGGGGATGAAGAATCAACTCTAAAAGCTCAAGCTGGTGTCGCTAAGACTAAACCTAAAGATGGCAAGCCTTCTGTTGGAGATGAAGAATCGCCACTGAAAGCTGAAGGTGGAGTTGCTAAAGACTAAACCTAAAGATGGCAAGCCATCAGTTGGAGATGAAGAATCACCACTGAAAGCTGAAGGTGGTTTAGCTAAAACTAAACCTAAAGATGGCAAGCCATCAGTTGGAGATGAGGAATCGCCATCGAAAGCTGAAGGTGGGGTTGCTAAGACTAAACCCGAAGCTGGCAAGCCATCTGTTGGGGATGAAGAATCAACTCTAAAAGCTCAAGCTGGTGTCGCTAAGACCAAACCTAAAGATGGCAAGCCATCAGTTGGAGATGAGGAATCGCCATCGAAAGCTGAAGGTGGGGTTGCTAAGACTAAACCCGAAGCTGGCAAGCCATCTGTTGGGGATGACGAATCAACTCTAAAAGCTGAAGGTGGGGTTGCTAAGACTAAACCTAAGGATGGCAAGCCATCAGTTGGAGATGAGGAATCGCCATCGAAAGCTGAAGGTGGGGTTTCACCATTGAAGACTAAACCCCTAAAGCTGGCAAGCCATCTGTTGGGGATGAAGAATCAACTCTAAAAGCTCAAGCTGGTGTCGCTAAGACCAAACCTAAAGATGGCAAGCCATCAGTTGGAGATGAAGATTCGCCATCGAAAGCTGAAGGTGGGGTTGCTAAGACCAAGCCTGAAGCTGGAAAGCCATCAGTTGGGGATGAAGAATCAGCTAAAGACTCTAAAAGAAATCTGTTGAGTGGTGGTCGCTAAGACCAAACCTAAAGATGGCAAGCCATCAGTTGGAGATGAGGAATCGCCATCGAAAGCTGAAGGTGGGGTTTAACTAAGACTAAAGCCTGAAGCTGGAAAGCCATCAGTTGGGGATGAAGAATCAACTCTAAAAGCTCGAAGGTGGGGTTGCTAAGACTAAACCTAAAGATGGCAAGCCATCAGTTGGAGATGAGGAATCGCCATCGAAAGCTGAAGGTGGGGTTGCTAAGACTAAACCCGAAGCTGGCAAGCCATCTGTTGGGGATGAAGAATCAACTCTAAAAGCTGAAGGTGGGGTTGCTAAGACCAAGCCTGAAGCTGGAAAGCCATCAGTTGGGGATGGAGAATCGCCATTGAAAGCTGAGGGTGGTGTTGCTAAGGCAAAACCTGGCATGGTATCTGAAGATATTCTAGATGAAGAAGTTCCAATGGAGGTAGAAGAACCTTTTATTCCCTTTGTTGAAAGTGAAACTCATGATGTAGTGGAAGCTCTCCCAGATGAATCTGTTCATCTTGATGATGTTCATGCTCTTACTGAAATACAGAAACCTGCAGATGAAAGTCAGCCAATATCAACCCCTGCTAGTGAAGATATCAAACTGAAACTTGTAGCATCAATTACATCAAGTGGTCTAGATGACGAAACTAAAGAGCTTCTTCTAGATGAGGTCAATAAACTCACCACTTTAGAAGGTGACTCTGTTCTTCTAAAAGCAAAGAAAAAAGATGGCACCCCAATTGAGTTGACCATAAACATAAGTCATATCATCAAATCTGGAACCGTTCCTCAAAAAGAACCAGCACCTGAAGTAGAAAAGGTCATGGATACAGTTGAAACTGACTCAGAGGTCCCAAGCCAAGTTGGTATCAAAGTTAGTGACAATAACGAGGCGCTTCCAAGCAGCAAAGATGGAGATGATAAATCCATGACTGAGGCTTCGACACCACTCTCTGGAGATTTGAAACTGCAATTGATATCATCAATTACTTCATGTGGTCTCGATGAAGAAGCTATACAACTCCTCTTGAATGAAGTTGATAACCTCTCCACTTTGGAAGGTGATTCTTTGATATTGAAAGCGAAGAAAAAAGATGGCACCCCTATAAATCTGACTATAAATATAAGTCATATCACTAAATCACAAACTGATGCTCCTCAGGAAACAAATGTTGTTCCAATTGATGAGGATGTCATAATGCAAACGGATGAAAATTTGATGTCTCCAACGTCAACTCCAATTAGTGAGGACATACGACTGCAACTGAAATTTTCAATCACTTCAAGTGGTCTTGACGAAGAAACAAAACAGCTCCTTCTAAATGAAGTTGATAAACTTTCAAATTTAGATGGTGATTCTGTGATACTGAAAGCAAAGAAGAAGGATGGCACTCCAATTGAGCTGACCATAAATATAAGTCATATCATCAAGTCTGAGACTGTTCCCATTTCAGAAGATGTCCCCATGGATGTAGAAGAGCCACTCATACCATCTGTAGATGCTGCTTCAGAAGGACCCACAACCAAATCTGAACCTATTGTTACACCTCTAACAGATGACATAAAACAGCAATTGATTGCCTCAATCAGATCAAGTGACCTTGATGATGAAACCAAAGAACTTCTTTTAGGACAGATCAATCTGCTGCAATCTTTTGAAGGTGATTCAGTAAAACTTGAAGCCACAAAGAAGGATGGGACCCCAATTATGCTGACAATAAACATAAGTCACATCATAAACTCTCAACCTGCTCAAGACGATCAAACGGCAAGTATGCCCTCACCTGATAAAGTGGATGAAATGGCCCTTGAGCAAACAAGACCAATTGGATTCAAAATCTATGTTAAGATTAAAGAAGGAAAATCAGAACCCATTTCTTTTGTGGTAACACCTGGTGCAGCTGAACATGATATCAAGAAGCTACTCATTCTATTAATTTCATCAAAAGACATTGATCCCGAGACAAAACAGCTCCTGATCAAAGAACTCAATAAGTTGAGTAGCATTGGAGACAATGGCATCAAGCTTAGGGTTTCCAAGAAAGATGGAACTCCAATTATACTCACTATTACAATGGAAGCCAATGATGCTTCCGTGGGTATGATTGAGATTCCTGGGACACCTGCTGTCAGAAAACCAATCATCATTGATTGTGAATTGACAGTAAGTGAAAAAGGAGCTTGTGACCTGGAAACGTTGCTGAAGCATCCATTATCAGATGAAATAAGACAGCAATTGATATTGCTGATTAAGTCCAGTGATCTAAGTGAAGAAATAAAGCTACTTCTTTTGGATGGAATTGATACAAATTTGTCATTTGAAGGCAATACGATAAAGGTTATTGGGACAATGAAAGATGGGACATGCATTGAGCTGATCTTCAATATAACCAAGATCATAAAGCTTCCATCAACCACAATAACGTTGTCTATTGATGTTGATTTCATCATTCCACAAGATGATCCTAAAAACAAGCCTTCCTTGATAGAAAAATTGAAGAAACGAATTTTAAAAGCAATTATATCCAGTGATATTGATAAGGACCTCAAAAAGCTCATTTTGGTCAGAGTTAGAGAACTTACTGACATCAAGGGAGAACAGCTGAAAATTGGGGTGACTAAAGATGATGGTTCTCCAGTTGAAATTGTGATTAACATCAAATTCTTAGGTTCAGACCCAGCTATCCCTTCAGTAATGATTGAGCCTTCCACACCTCTTGATTCCGAGAAAACAGACCCTATTGATAACACTGCCAAGATTGTTCATCTGGATGATGTCCATATAACTTTAGAAAGAGTTGTAACACAGGCAACTGAGAATCCTGAAATTCTTGTTACTGATGAAATAAGACTCGAACTCTTGAAATCTCTCAAAGCTAGTTCTCTTGATGATGAAACTCGAATATTGCTGGAAAGTGAAATTAATCAGCTGAAAACTTTACAAGGTACTCAAATGAAGCTTACATCCACTAAAAAGGATGGAAATCCAATAAATTTGATAATCAGTATAAGTCAGATCACAAAGCAGGCACCAGATGATAGCAATGACGAGGTAACTGACAAGGATCCTCTTAATATTGGTGATGTGAGCTTACTTGTTTCATCAAATGTTGAAGACAGTCCCATCATGACTTCAGAATCTGGCATTGTAACTGAACTTACTCCAGAAATCAAGTCCCAGATTATTGATGCATTGAAATGTGGCGAGATGAATCAGGATCTCATTGATCTTTTTGCAGCTGAGGTAGAAAAACGGAAGCAAGTTGAAGGCGATGAACTTCACCTGAGCTGTCATACTCACGATGGTATTCCTGTTAATCTTACAATAAGCATAAAAAATATACTACTGAACAATGCCAATGCTGATGATGAAGTAGGAGGAGCTAAACCATCTGTTAGGAAAAAAGATGCAATAAAGTTAACTGAAGCAATAGAAGTTAGTGGTAAAGATGATACTCCAGTATCTACTCCACTTACTGATAATATAAGGCTTCAAATAACAGATTCTTTGCGGGCTGGTAATGTGGATGCCGAAATCATTTCCCTGATAAGTAAAGAACTGGAGAATATGAATGAATTGCCACCAAAATCCCTGACGCTTTATGTCAGGAAAGAAGACGGTACTGCCGTTGAACTTAAAATTAATATCACTCACGTCAAGAATTTTTTTCGTGCGATTCCTCCTTTGGGAGGTTTTGATAATAATGACTCTGCAGCTAATTCAGATGAATCGCTAGATAAGTCTGAACATGACATTCCAGCATCTGATGGAAAAGCTCATAAACCTGCTCCATCGCACCCCTCCACCACAGATGATAAACCCTCTGATGATGGTGGAGATCCTGCTATAGAAGGTGAGCAAAAGACGATGCCTGGAGCACATTTTCCAGTTCCTGTTACAGATGAAATAAAGTCCCAAATCATCGATTCACTTAAATCTGCTGGCCTGGATGATGAAACGTTCAATGCTTTGAAAGATGAAATTGATAAGATTGAAAATCTAGAAAGCGATCAAGTGAAACTAAATGCCACCAGAAAAGATGGTTCACCAATTGAATTGACAATAAATGTAAGCCACATAACAAAAGATGTTAAGCCCATTCCATTGACTACCACAAATGAAGATTATGAAATTGTTGACTTCCCTGTGGAAAAGGAAAGCTTACCTGATGAAAGTTTTGAGCTGGTTCAGAAAGCTGATGAAAATAAAGATGTTGCTGAATTGCCTGGAAAGTGTGATGATGGTTTTGAATTACTTCCCCAAATTGTATCTTCTGACAAGCAAGCTACACAGTGTGAACCCTCGCCTAAAGATGATAGTGATGACAGTTACGAATTTGTTGCCAAACCTGAACCAGATGAAGGCATTCCAATTTCACTTCAACCAATAGTATGTCAGTGTAGTATTTCATTACCTGAACCAGTAGCAAGCCAAAACGAAGATGTGCCTGTAACTGAGGATATAAAATCAGCCTTAACTGATGCTCTAAAAAGTTGTAACTTAGATGATGAATCAATTAATCTGCTTGTTAAAGAATTTGAAAAAAGTGGAATAAAAGATTATGATACAATGCTCCTGAACACCAAAAAGAGTGATGGTACTCCTGTTCATCTCACATTGACCATAGACCGTATTCAGCCCAGTGAGGAGATTGTTGCCCCAAAAGCGACACCTGTGACTGATTATATGAAAGCTCAGGTTATTGAATCACTCAAAAATGGGAATCTGGATGATGAGACCATCCATTTGCTGAAAGAAGAGTTGGACAAAGTTGAATCAATTGACGGTGATACAATAAATTTAGCAACCTCGAAAGCTGATGGCACACCTGTGAGCTTAACAATTAATATCAAGCATATCATTAAAAACATTGTTCCAAAGCCTCTTGATGTTGATAATGATCAATTCGGCATTGAAAATGTTCCCACCTCAGAAGATAGCAAGGACAAGTCACCTGACTTATTGTTAAAATCTTGTGATATTGGTGATTTACCTGAAGATGATATTACTGTCGAAGAAGACATAAAACAAAAAGTTGAAAAAGATCCTATTGATGATAATAAAGTTCCGGAATTATCATTGGAGTCATGTGATGTTGACGATGAGATAGCTGACAGTGATATACATGTGGAAGAGGATAAATGTGAGGTTAAAGAAAACTCACCCAAAGTTATTGAAAAGTCTGAGTCTCCAGTTCCAAAGCCAATTATTGTGTCAGACGATGTAAAATCAGAAATCTTGGAGTCTTTAAAATCAAGTGGTCTTGATGATGAAACTGTAAACTTGCTTGCAAAAGAGTTGGAAGGTGTTGATTCTGTTGAAGGGGATTGTATCAACTTGAGCACTGCTAAAGAAGATGGGACACCAATAAATTTGACCATAAACATAAAGCACATTGTTCGAAGTGTACACCATTACCCTTTGAAGAACAAGAAGATGCACCACAATTGTTATTAGAGTCTGAAGATATTGAGGATAGGATCATTGAGGACATAGTTGTTGAAGAAGATACCAAAGATGAGGTGGAAAGGGAACCTTTAGTCACTGAACCAGCCAGGATGGATGACATTGATAAGGATATAAAGAACAAAGAATTATGGAAGGATGACCGTGAATATGTTCTGCTTGAAGGAGTTGATAAGGATATCCCAGTTTCTCACATGCTGAGTAGTGACATGAAGGACAGAATAAGAAATGCTATTAAGAATCTTGATATCCCTCAAACTGCCCGAGACAATTTGATTTCTGAGCTGGACAATTCAAAGATGGTGCCCTATGGTGAAAATGGCATTCTAAAAACAGATGACAGTCGCATTGAACCTGTTGCTGTTCTGGTGAATCTTATATTAGAACACATGCTTGATAAAGATGGTGAGGCAATCAAAGCTCTGGGGAAAACAGGAGCCTGAACTGGTGGAAGTCGTGATTGATCTTTTGGACTACTGCAATGTCGATGATGATGGTGAGTGACAGCAATATTGATCATTGATTGGTAGCATCTTTTTCACACAGTTGTTTCATCGCAACTTTAAAGCATTCTTTTATCGTGATTAGCATGCATAACATACCATATTACCATTTGATGAAGTTCAACTGACACAGCAAGACTTCCATTCACTGATATAATAATATCATGCTTATGTAATGCCAATAATATTTTGTGCTTTTAGAACTCCATAGTTATTAATTGACCCATTGTAACGAAGGAGAGCCTGTGGGATTGATGAGTAATTGATTTATTCTCTTTTGACTCAGTGGTACAGGTTCAAATCTAAACCACATCGTTTAGATTTGTACCTGTACCATTGAGTCAAGAGAGAATAAATCAATTACTCGTCAATTGTAATCATGCGACTCTTATTCAACGACCCGATCCGTGAAATCAGCAAAGCATGTGGGAGTTAAGCACAAGTCTGCTAGTTTTCATTTATAAACAAAATCATATTACTTGGGAATAGTTGTTATGTCCGTTGTACCTGTAGTGTCTGATGATTTGGTGGATTTATGATGTCTATGGAAATCTTAAAATACTCGGCAAACCTGACACTTGTTTACTCTGGTAGACATAAAATTTGGGATTTGCACTTATATGTCATCAGTTTTACAAAAGATAGAATATTATTCATAATAATATGCCCATATTATGCATTATTTTCAAGGTTTTCCGGTCTTCCTGCCGCTGTTTTCTTAAATATATACTACACCTAAACACATATAAAGAGAGTCAGACTGTCTGTTCAAAACTAATTTTGATTTCTGAAGAACTAATTGGAGTGCTGCTAGGGCAGATGTGTTTATCTAAGTTTATACTTGTATTATCTTATTATACTCCACATACCTAAGTATAATTAAGAGGCCAATTTCTGAGCCACATAACTTCAGAACCTCGTAGTCACATACAACAACTGGGTACGAAAGTGGGATCTTTTATAAAAAGAAAGATTTTGTTTGCTACTTTTCTAGGGCGTGACTCAGGCTCAGCAACTCCTTACGTTGCCGATACCTACTAGGAATAAACATGACTTGAAGATTCCCCCGAGTAGCAGCTTGCAGCAGCTCAGCAGAATAATATTATGTAGTTTTACCAGTGACACACAGTCTCACAGACGGGTGTCACGACACAGAGTAGCCAGGTGCTCTGGTGATTTACAAATAGTAATAATATACAACTTAGTCGCAGTACACCGAATGTAAGAATGTAAGACTTACCGTTCTGTAAACAGGTGGTGGTGTATAACAGGTCTGTGGGACTAATAACCAGAGGAAAGGTAAATATCACACATATGTCCCCTGGGACGTCTAGATCGATCATGTAAAATATTTACGAGCTAATGAATCTTTTTAGGAACACTCGCAAGATCGTTAGCGCTACGGTAATCAGTAATCACTTTTACCTGTTTGAGACGAAGCATCTGGATATCTGAATATTATGAAATGGGATATTACTATACATACTGTTAGGGGCCAAGTGCACATCGACTACCTAAATTCCTGTTTTGAGAACATTAAACATAATCATTATCTTATTATACAGCAAAGGTCTAGTGATTTTAAATCAAAGCGTTGTTCAATACGGGTATTTGACCCACAAAATATATACGATTTTTCAAATACCTCTCGTCCAGAGATATTGAGCATGATGTGACTAATAAGGATTCCTTATAGTAGCAAAAGGCTTAAAAAAGTTTTCCACACCGATTTTTAACAAAAATTTAGCCCTTTAGTGGTCGAAAATTTTCTGTGAAAACGCCCTTCATTTTGCCATGACCCACAAAATATACAACATGAAAAATATGAAATTGTTTAACAAACATTAACCTTAACAAAAAGTTTTGTTCGATTATACTATTTTGAAACTTAACAAATCTTCAAACTAAACAATTTGGGATTCCATCATTTTTATTGTTGATTTTATGATCCATGAAAGGTGTAAGAGCCCCACAAAATAACACTCAAATCAAGGAAAACCGTTATATTTTTTTGAAGTTACGATAAAGATGATGTTTCTCTCTTATAAATTTGACCATAATTAGCTCAATAAACGTAAACTGCAATCCATATGCACTATGCCAACTCAGAGTTTTCCTGGAATTAATTTTTTGGATTATATATTTTGTGGGGCAATAGGTGAGAAGCTTCAAATTTTATATAGTTGAACCCCCAAAACTACTTGAGATGTTGGTCTGAAAGTTTATGAAGATAGAAAATCATTGTTTGAGGGTTTGAGGGTTTTTAGTGAAAAATTATGATGTTTTGGGCATCTATGTATATTGGGCTTATTGGATATTGCTCCGATGCATTTTTGGCCTTTGAAAGTTTGAATAAAGATCAGGCTATTGTGTCCAGTCAATAAATAGACACGAATTATACGTTTTATTTGAATACACATTTTAAACCAGTTGGGATGGTTATTCTGCTATTGCTTATGCCATTTTGTGGTATTTTTGGCCAGGAACCTCTATCATAATTTGCAATCACTACAGGTGAAAACAGTACAGTAGGTCATGAAACCAGATGATCTTGAGAATCATTTAATTGTTAAATTCATTAGTAATAGAGAACGAGTCACATTCAATCATATTGATTTCGACCTTATTAAAGGTTCAAATTCAAACTTTAACACTGATTTTGATGAAATTTATCAGTCACGTGCAGATAAATCTGCAAGAATTCAAGAATATTGTTGTTCATAGTAAACAAATTTCTACTATTTGTATGTAAACTACCTTCAATTAGTGGTCCTTACATGATCCATCTTTATTTCATTGTATTTGCTTTCACCACAACGTTGTATGGAAATTAGATATATTTTGTGGGGCATATTTGGAATATAGTGTTATTTTGTGGGGCATGGTAAATATCGGCTTTTTACACTCTATTCATTAACTTTATGCCTCATTGTGAATTACATGCTTCTTGAATAATATTCATCATTCAATGACGTCAAATAAGCATCATAGACTTATTTAGGTTCATAAAACCTTGAATTTAGCTATGTTATTTTGTGGGGCATTCCATGTTATTTTGTGGGTCTGAGTCAATTTTTTTGAATAATTCCTCTATTTTTCGAAATTTGATCATGGAATCGCTTATGTCAATTTGAAATTAATGGAGATGTATTCAACTACTCGATTTATAACAGATTTCTCAAAAATATCGAGGAAATATGCAAATCAATTTTCCTAATAATCAACATTTTCACTTTCAAGGGAAAAATTGGAATGAAAAAAATCCATCTAAAGCCGTCATATTGATCAGGAAATCTTCACATAAGACACTAGTTTATGTGTAATTAACTTCAAAAGTATGAAAAATCATATTTATTTACTTATATGATGAAAAACAAAATTATATGTTTTGTGGGGCGTGTTATTTTGTGGGGCATATACCCGTACAAATTTATGAAGTTAACCCATTATATTACTTAAACTCTCACGGAAGTCATACATAAATTCATACCTTATACTGTGCGTCGAAAACACTAAAGCAGTCATTCCATAAATGTTCTGTTCTAGGGTAATCTAATTCTGGATAACTGAATGAAAGGTCCCATTCTTAGGCACTCCCATGATTTAAATTCAATCTCAGACTGGAGACATGACACTTAATAACTGAATTTAAAGCTCCTTGTCTTCACTTTGTGACCTTCATTGATGGACAGAGGGACAAGAAAATCATATTGCTACCAGCCATGGCAAATACCTACTGTTGCTACAATTTCTATGGGTCTATAGATTTAAGGAAGTAAGGATTTAAACCTTTAAGAAAAATTAATTATGTGCACGAGAAAGTCCTTGATGGGCCTGATTTCTATTTACTTTTTTAACTAGTGAGTCCAATATCCAGGATCTAACATTCTACTATTCTAGCTTAGTAGGAGAGGTACTAATGAAGTACGTAATGAAATTATTATCGTGTCATCACCAACCTTCACCCATTCACTTAACAATGCGGTATTGACCAACTTTTTACACATCCACAATATGTGCAGATGTGCTACAGATGGCCCTGTGAAATTTCATCCTGTTACTCTGTGAAAATATGTGACATGTCAGCCCAAAGCGTCTCAGTAATGCTGTAAATGTAAACTAAGCAATATGTTCCGTATATTATACTGCGTAAATGCCAAAAACTAAGGAAGGACTAAAGATTAGTTCATAAACTCGATAAGTAGATATCGTTTAACTTTTTCAACGATGCAATACCAATAAATGTTCCCATGTAGGTACTAGCCTTATACTCATAATATCCCATCTTCTTCTTCTTCTTCATTGTATCCGAGCACTTTCTTAATTCTTTCCACAGATACTCATCTAGCTGCCTAACGGCTGCCAGTACACTAATAAACTCCTGCTGCAGTCTCTGGAGCTATTTCACCCCACCTCAGGGGGTATTTGTACCGAAACAGACTTAAGTAAAAAAAGGACTTAAGTCAAAATTGTAGTGTAAATTTGCAATCAACTTTTTACTTAAGTCAGTTTTTGACGTAAGTTCTGTTTCGGAATGGACCTGTTTCGGAATGGACCCCAAGACTGAACTAGGCCTGTGGATGCACTGGAGCCGGAGAGTGCAGGAATGTGATGAAATCTGCAACTCATTGAAATCCTTGGAATAACTTGACAAATATTTGGCAATGTTTACCCGCAGCAAATATAATATACGTAGATAAGTAAGTAGAGCAATCGATTGTAAATCGGCAGTGACAGGCGCAGTAAAAGTAGAACTTGTAGACTCCGAACGCTGTTGTTTAATTAAACTATTAAAGTATTAAGAGGGTGCGAGTTGTCCAGGGGATGATAGGTATTCAAGTGTTCTAATGAGCAGGCCAATTAATAACCTAATAAATTTCAATAAATCCAGCACCAAGTCTTGAATTTTCTTCCGAATAATTGTTTTGTGCGTGTCTGATCGTTGGAGAAAAGTATAACATGCTTGTTATAATATTAACAGTAAATTATTCAACGAATGATTCCCTGTTAAACACCCTCCGGGGACGACTCACTTTAGGAAATCATTGGTCTGACTAGGTCACGTGCCCCTACAGTCTGGAGGCTGTAAAAACCGATTATTATTATTATTATTTAGTCTTTTTTCTCTCCGTGCAACCTTGCTTCATGGTACTGCAAAATATTAAATGCTAATTACAACGATGAAAGCTGCAAAATTTTCTGGCGGTTCTGGAAAGCTGTTACACGGACATATAAAATATATATAAACATAAACTATCTGCTAGGAGAGGGAGAGAGGGAGGTCAATAAATCAACATTGTGATTGTTAATTAGAGACGTCTAGATGCTGTTGCTCAGTTTATAGTACATTATGGCTGTGTCAAATGATCATCCTCCTTGGCTCTGCTGGGTGTCCTGCTACTATATAAAAATAATATATATTATTTTAGAGTTCGTCACTCTGACACATTATTACGCACGACTCATTTTGCCGTTGTCGAATATACATCATCGGACGACTTTGTGTTATCCCACTGTGTCAGAAGTTGACGCTGCATCTAGACGGAAGCACTGTGGTTGTTGTTGAGTAAGTGGTTGGATATTTTCGTCCACTGTGGTACAATTGAAAAGAAATTTGTTAATTATAACTGCAGTATAAATTTGCTTTCCAGATATGTTTCTCGACAAGGGAGTCAGATGCTCAGATGAGCGGATAATGCTGAGAAGCTCTAGATTCGGACTTTGTCGCCGTAGTGCAAGCCATTTGCAGTTTGTTATTGAATTTGTTCTTTTTAGTCATTAATATTGTCTGATTTTCTTTTTTCCGTGATTTCATGCTTGGTTTCTGATTGAAAATTCGTAGTTTATTTCAAATTTTTCTTCTGTGGCCTTGTGAAGCTACTCCCCTAGCAGTCCATATTTATTGACATTTGGGTTTGTTATGATATAAGGATATATCCTATTCTGAGAAGTCAGTTAGTTGGGAATATGCTTGCCTTATTCCAGCTGAAGTTTTTAAGTTTTAACATCGCAGTTTTTATAATTCCTAATAATGATAGAAACATTGGTTGAGTGAAAACTGCTTTATAAAGGAGCAAAAATTGCACATGCGAGACTGTCACCATTTGAGTTATCATTTCGAGATTTTGATGTTTGATAAGTCCCTGATGTAAATAGAAGGACGAAAACGTTTACATTTATTTCAAAATCTCGTTTTATTTTTACGTTTGAAACTTGAATCTTGAAAATTCACACCGATCAGAACGTAATTTCAAAGACACGAAACTCGCATGAAAGACGAAGAGATGTTCAGAAAAAGCTAGACGTTACCTGTTATCAGACAACGTACAGTTTTCGGTCGAAGACGTACACTCCGGTTTCGCAACTGGAAATCACATATTTATAATTCCCCTCGATGCGCATGTCTTGTGAATTACATTCATCTTGACTCACCGGTGCTGTGTGAGGGCCCCACGCAGTATCACATCGTTTATATATATATATATATATATATATATGTCGTTTCATTTGAGTCCTGTTGAATTTTGAAACTATATATATATACTTTATACAATCAAATTTGAGCTTTATGATCCTTAGAAGATGTAATTTATCGAAGATTCCGATCAGTTAAATGGTGTATCATTTGAGTCCTGTTCAATTTTGAAATATATATATATATAAGAAGGCCACAGCTAGATCTAATAGGAAACAGACACTCAACAAAATAATTAAAGGTAATGAAGCAGTCAAAGTCAATGATCGCATGATTCTGAACCTGTCAGGAAAACTGCTTACTGATGACCAGAAAGAAGTCCTCACTCTAGGCCCTGACTTTGCTCCCACCCCCTCACACCCACAGATCGACAAAAGGGACAATGACATCGATAGGTGGGTGAGCAAACTCAGATGGGCTCACTTTTTCAGTAAACAACCTTCTTCAAACATTCAGAATGATCATAAAAAATCTGAAATTGCACTCATTCCTCCTTCTGGCAGAGAAGCTCCCAAGAGCACAAGTCAGGCTCTTGAGCTTTATTTGCAACTCACTGTTAAAGAACTTAAGACAGCTGGCCTCTGTAATAAGTCCTTTGACAACATGTCTCCCAAGCACAGACAAGCCCTCAAACAGTTGCAAAATTGGGATGACACAGTTTTTAGGTATTTTGATAAGGGAACTGGCTGGGTTATAGATACTCAAGACAACTATGAAGCAAAAGTCATGGCACATCTGGGAGACACAGACACTTTCACTCCCATCAATGAAGAAAATGATACCTCACCCATTCCAAAGAAAATCAAAGACATCAATGAAATGATTGAAAAATGGGTAGAAACTTCATTGGCAGCAGGAGATATTAGCCAACGTCTGGGCTCTTGGATGGTCAAGGAAGAATCTCGGCCAGGTTACGACTATTGTAATTACAAGGTACACAAGCCCCAGGCGAATTTCCCAGGGCGTCTTATTACTTCAGGGTGTGGGTCTCCTACTGAGAATCTAGCTGCTTGGTCAGACTATTATCTAAAGCAGATTGCTGTTGAATTACCATATGTACTGAAAGATTCATCTGAATTCCTTTATGAAATTTTCAAGTTTAATTTGACTCAGAGTGAAAAGATTGGGGATATTATTTTAGTCAGTTGGGATGTAGTAGCAATGTTCCCTAGTATTGATAATACTATGGGCCTTGATGCTTGCAAGGAGTTGCTAGATAAGAGAGATGTCAAGTTCCCCAGCACCACAAGTATCCTAGAGGCAACTAGGATTACTTTGGAGAACAACATCTCATTTTTCAACAACGTTGCTTATGTCCAAAAAAATGGTACTGCTATGGGACCACATAATGCCTGTTCATATGCGGACATAGCTATGCACCCTATAGACCAGATGATTAATCAGAACAAAGATTTCACTATTGCCTTGTGGTGTAGGTTTAAAGATGATATTTTTTGTCCTGGATCATGGGGTTGAAAAGCTCCATGAGTTCAATGCCTGGATAAACACCCTCATCCCAAGATAAATTTACAATGAACTTTGCAGAAGACTCTCTGAAGGCATTGAATATCTTGACACAAGAGTATATATTAAAGACTCCTTTATACATACTACTCTTTATACCAAGCCCTCAGACACACATGCTTATCTCAATCCAAACTCCTGCCATCCTAAGCATGTGTGCACAAATATACCTCAGGGAGTAGCCAAGAGGATCAAAAGGATTTGTTCAGATGAATCAGAATATAAAAAACATAAATTATCACACACAGAACATTTCGTTGATAGAGGATATCATAGAGAATTTATTTGTACAGAATTTGATAAATGTGACAATTTAGACAGATTAGATTTAATTGGTGACCCTGAAATAAGTTTTAATATCGAGAAGGAGGGTAAGGCCAGGAGAATTCCCTTAGTCCTGGACTTTCATCCAAGTTATGCAGGTGCTACCAGAGCTGTTAACAAACATAAGTACCTTCTTGACTTGGATGATACTCTGAAGGATGTAGTCTCCAAAGATAACATCTTTGTGACCTTCAGAAAGGCCAAGACTATCGGGGATTCTCTTGTTCATTCCCGATATTCGTGACTCTCCAGATAGTAACATAGCCCTAGGCAATATTAACCCCAGCAAATCCGACCTTTGCCTGCATCGAGATCCTGACCCGAGGTGGAAAACAACCTCGCCCTCTATCTAGACACAATAATTAATTTACGAACAGATTCTAGACTGTTTTCGAATGCAATTCCGTTTTATTAATTACCTCCCCTTCCAAGCCTTCTAATTTGCTTGATGATAGATGTGTAAATGTGTAAGTGGGAATTACCAAAATGTGTGTACGGGTATTTGACCCACAAAATATATACGATTTTTCAAATACCTCTCGTCCAGAGATATTGAGCATGATGTGACTAATAAGGATTCCTTTATAGTAGTAAAAGGCTTAAAAAAAGTTTTCCACACCGATTTTTAAATTAAAAATTTAGCCCTTTAGTGGTCGAAAATTTTCTGTGAAAACGCCCTTCATTTTTTTGCCATGACCCACAAAATATACAACATGAAAAATATGAAATTGTTTTCAAACATTAACCTTTAAAAAAAGTTTTGTCGATTATACTGTTTTGAAAATTAACAAATCTTCAAACTAAACAATTTGGGGGTTCCCTCATTTTTTTGTTGATTTTTTGATCCATGAAAATGTAAGGCCCACAAAATAAAACCCCAAATCAAGGAAACGTTATATTTTTTTGAAGTTAGAAAAGATGATGTTTCCTTTTTATAAATTTGTCCAAATTAGCTAATAAAAGTAAACTGCAATCCATATGACTTTCCAACTCAGAGTTTTCCTGAAATTAATTTTTTGGATTTATATTTTGAAAGGTGAGAAGCCAAATTTTTTATAGTTGAACCCCAAACATTTGAGATGTTGGGCTGAAAGGAAGATAGAAATCATTGTTTGAGGGTTTGAGGGTTTTATAGTGAAAATTATGATGTTTTGGGGTCTAGATATTGGGCTTATTGGGTATTGCCTGATGTTTTTTTTCCTTGAAAGTTTGAATAAAGATCAGGTTATTGTGTCCAGTCAATAAATAGAAAAGAATTAGAGTTTTTTTTGAATAAATTTTTTAAAACCCGTTGGGGTGGTTATTCTGCTATTGCTTATGCCATTTTGTGGTATTTTTGGCCAGGGAACTTATCATAATTTGCAATCACTACAGGTGAAAAAAGTACAGTAGGTCATGAAACCAGATGATCTTGAGAATCATTTAATTGTTAAATTTATTATAATAGAGAACGAGTCAATTTTTAATCATATTGATTTCGACCTTATTAAAGGTTCAAATTCAAACTTTAACACTGATTTTTATGAAATTTATAGTCAGGGAGATAAACTGCAAGAATTCAAGAATATTGTTGTTCATAGTAAACAAATTTTATACTTTTTGGGATATGAAAAACTACCTTTAAATTAGTGGTCCTTACATGATCCATTTTTTATTTCATTGTATTTGCTTTCACCACAACGTTGTATGGAAATTAGATATTTTTTGGGGGGAAATTTTTAAATATAGTGTTATTTTGTATGGTAAATATCGGTTTTTACCCCCTTTATTCATTAACTTTTTTTCATTGTGAATTACATGCTTTTTTTGGAAAAATTATCATTCAATGACGTCAAAAAGCATCATAGGGCTTTTTTGGTTCATAAAAACCCTTTAATTTAGCTATGTTATTTTGTGGGCATTCCATGTTATTTTTTTGGGTCTGAGTCAATTTTTTTTTAATAATTCCTCTTTTTTCGAAATTTGATATGGAACGCTTTTTGTCAATTTGAAATTAATGGAGATGTATTCAACTACTGATTTATAAAGATTTCCCCAAAAATATCGAGGGAAAAATGCAAATCAATTTTCCTAATAATCAACATTTTCACTTTCAAGGGAAAAATTGGGAAAGAAAAAAAACCATCTAAAAACCCTCATATTGATTAGGGAAAACTTCACATAAGACAATTTTTTATGTGTAATTAACTTCAAAAATAGAAAAACATATTTTTTTACTTATATGATGAAAACAAATTATATGTTTTGTGGGGGTGTTATTTTGGGGTATACCTGACCTCAAATTTGATAAAAAGAGTAGGTCAGCACAGTGTTCCACACTGATAGCGGGTTTTGTGAAACTCTAAACTTGTTTTTAGGTACAAAGTTGACTGTAGAGTATAGGGGGCCCATAATTAAAATACTAATAATAAATTTTGACATAAGTTTGGGTAATAAACATGTGCATAGGGAGGAAAATATAAATTTTGGTCGACGTTTTTCAAGACAATTTTTTTCAAAACTATCAATTTTTCACTGAAAGTTCTGTTCCAACATTAATACCTATACCACGTCACAAAATGATGTCATTTTTAGATCAAAAAAGAAGTTTGAACAATGAAGCAAAAAATTTTGTGATAAACGGTTTATCAATTCTTTTAATTTAAATAAGGGGTTCTGTCTTCGGGGTTTTTTTCATTATTTTGCTCATAAAAAACTGTTAATCTCGCAAACACGATATTAGGTGTCAACTATTTTAGTATTTTTTTCCCCAAAAAGATTTTATAAAAAATTTTATTAAGGAAAGTTTTAATTTGACTTGAGTGAAAAGATTGGGATATTATTTTAGTCAGTTGGGATGTAGTAGCAATGTTCCCCTAGTATTGATAATACTATGGGCCTTGATGCTTGCAAGGCGTTGTTAGATAAGAGAGATGTCAAGTTCCCCAGCACCCTTGCCAAGCATCCTAGAGGCAACTAGATTTTTGGAGAACAAACATCTCATTTTTCAACAACGTTGCTTATGTCCAAAATCGGTACTGCTATGGGACCGCATAATGCCTGTTCATATGTGACATAGCTATGCACCCTATAGACCAGATGATTAATCAGAACAAAGATTTCACTATTGCCTTGTGGTGTAGGTTTAAAGATGATATTTTTTGTCCTTGGATCATGGGGTTAGAAAAGCTCCATGAGTTCAATGCCTGGATAAACACCCTTCATCCTAAGATAAAATTTACAATGAACTTTGCAGAAGACTCCTCTGAAGGCATTGAATATCTTGACACAAGAGTATATATTAAAGACTCCTTTATACATACTACTCTTTATACCAAGCCCTCAGACACACATGCTTATCTCAATCCAAACTCCTGCCATCCTAAGCATGTGTGCACAAATATACCTCAGGGAGTAGCCAAGAGGATCAAAAGGATTTGTTCAGATGAATCAGAATATAAAAAACATAAATTATCACACACAGAACATTTCGTTGATAGAGGATATCATAGAGAATTTATTTGTACAGAATTTGATAAATGTGACAATTTAGACAGATTAGATTTAATGGTGACCTGGAAATAAGTTTTTAATATCAGAAGGAGGGTAAGGCCAGAGAATTTCTTAGTCCTGACTTTCATCCAAGTTATGCAGGTGCTACCAGAGCTGTTAACAAACATAAGTACCTTCTTGACTTGGATGATACTCTGAAGGATGTAGTCTCCAAAGATAACATCTTTGTGACCTTCAGAAAGGCCAAGACTATCGGGGATTCTCTTGTTCATTCCCGATATTCTCGTGACTCTCCAGATAGTAACATAGCCCTAGGTAATATTAACCCTGCTAAATCCGACCTTTTTGCCTGCATCGAGATCCCGACCCGAGGTGGAAACAACCTCGCCCTATCTAGACACAATAATTAATTTACGAACAGATCTGCAGACTGCTTCTATGAATGCGCAATTCCGTTTTTTTATTACCTCCCTTCCAAGCCTCTAATTTGCTTGATGATAGATGTGTAAATGTGTAAAGTGGGAATTACCAAAATGTGTACGTGGGTATTTGACCCACAAAATATATATACGATTTTCAAATACCTCTCGTCCAGAGATATTGAGCATGATGTGACTAATAAAGGATTCCTTATAGCAAAAAGGCTTAAAAGTTTTTCCACACCGATTTTAAACAAAAATTTAGCCCTTTAGTGGTCCCGAAAATTTTCTGTGAAAAACGCCCTTCATTTTTGCCATGACCCACAAAATATACAACATGAAAAATATGAAATTGTTTAACAAACATTAACCTTAACAAAAGTTTTGTCTCGATTATACTGTTTTGAAACTTAACAAATCTTCAAACTAAACAATTTGGGATTCCATCATTTTTATTGTTGATTTTATGATCCATGAAAGGTGTAAGAGCCCACAAAATAACACTCAAATCAAGGAAAACCGTTATATTTTTTTGAAGTTACGATAAAGATGATGTTTCTCTCTTATAAATTTGTCCATAATTAGCTCAATAAACGTAAACTGCAATCCATATGCACTATGCCAACTCAGAGTTTTCCTGAAATTAATTTTTTGGATTATATATTTTTGTGGGAGGTGAGAAGCTTCAAATTTTATATAGTTGAACCCCCAAAACTACTTTGAGATGTTGGTCTGAAAGTTTAGAAGATAGAAATCATGTTTGAGGGTTTGAGGGTTTTATAGTGAAAATTATGATGTTTTGGGCATCTATGTATATTGGGCTTATTGATATTGCCTGATGCATTTTTGGCCTTGAAAGTTTGAATAAAGATCAGGCTATGTGTCCAGTCAATAAATAGACACGAATTAGACGTTTTATTTGAATACACATTTTTAAACCAGTTGGGATGGTTATTCTGCTATTGCTTATGCCATTTTGTGGTATTTTTGGCCAGGAACCTCTATCATAATTTGCAATCACTACAGGTGAAAACAGTACAGTAGGTCATGAAACCAGATGATCTTGAGAATCATTTAATTGTTAAATTCATTAGTAATAGAGAACGAGTCACATTCAATCATATTGATTTCGACCTTATTAAAGGTTCAAATTCAAACTTTAACACTGATTTTGATGAAATTTATCAGTCACGTGCAGATAAATCTGCAAGAATTCAAGAATATTGTTGTTCATAGTAAACAAATTTTATACTATTTGATATGTAAACTACCTTCAATTAGTGGTCCTTACATGATCCATCTTTATTTCATTGTATTTGCTTTCACCACAACGTTGTATGGAAATTAGATATATTTTGTGGGGCATATTTGGAATATAGTGTTATTTTGTGGGGCATGGTAAATATCGGCTTTACACCCTATTCATTAACTTTATGCCTCATTGTGAATTACATGCTTCTTGAATAATATTCATCATTCAATGACGTCAAATAAGCATCATAGACTTATTTAGGTTCATAAAACCTTGAATTTAGCTATGTTATTTTGTGGGGCATTCCATGTTATTTTGTGGGTCTGAGTCAATTTTTTTGAATAATTCCTCTATTTTTCGAAATTTGATCATGGAATCGCTTATGTCAATTTGAAATTAATGGAGATGTATTCAACTACTCGATTTATAACAGATTTCTCAAAAATATCGAGGAAATATGCAAATCAATTTTCCTAATAATCAACATTTTCACTTTCAAGGGAAAAATTGGAATGAAAAAAATCCATCTAAAGCCGTCATATTGATCAGGAAATCTTCACATAAGACACTAGTTTATGTGTAATTAACTTCAAAAGTATGAAAAATCATATTTGTTTACTTATATGATGAAAAACAAAATTATATGTTTTGTGGGGCGTGTTATTTTGTGGGGCATATACCCGTAGAGGAAATATAGATAGTAGATAGTAGGTCAGCACAGTGTTCCTACACTGGATAGCGTTCTGTGAAACTCTAAACTTGCTTTAGGTACAAAGTTGACTGTAGAGTATAGGGACCCATAATTAAGATACTCAATAATAATATGACATAAGTTATGATAATAAACTATGTGCATAGGTAGGAGTATAATTGTGGTCGACGTTTTTCAAGACAATTTTGTCAAAACTATCAATTCTTCACTGAAAGTTCTGTTCCAACATTAATACCTATACCACGTCACAAAGTGATGTCATTTTTAGATCAAAATGAAGCTAGAACAATGAAGCAAAATTCTGTGATAACCGTGTTGATCAATTCTTCAATTAAGTAAGGGCGTTCTGTCTCTCGTGTTTTTGTTCATTATTTTGCTCATAAAAGACTGTTAATCTCGCAAACACGATATTAGGTGTCAACTATTTTAGTATTTTCCTCATAGATATAGATTATAGAGTCAATCACCTGTTCTCACTGTTCCCACCAGTGTCACACATCTGTTCTCACTATTCCCGCCAGTGTCACACACCTGTTCTCACTATTCCCACCAGTGTCACGCACCTGTTCTCACTGTTCCCACCAGTGTCACACAACCTCACCATTTCCACCAGTGTCACAAACCTGTTCTCACCATTTCCATCAGAGGTCACGTACCTGTTCTCACTGTTCCCACCAGTGTCACACATCTGTTCTCACCATTTCCTCCAGTGTCACATCTGTTCTCACTATTCCCACCAGTGTCACACCTGTTCTCACTATTCCCACCAGTGTCACGCACCTGTTCTCACTATTCCCACCAGTGTCACGCACCTGTTCTCACTATTCCCACCGGTGTCACGCACCTGTTCTCACTATTCCCACCAGTGTCACACGCCTGTTCTCACTATACAAACCACTGTCACACACCTGTTCTCACTATTCCCACCAGTGTCACACACCTGTTCTCGCTATTCCCACCAGTGTCACACACCTGTTCTCACTATTCCCAGTGTCACGCACCTGTTCTCACTGTTCCCACCAGTGTCACGCACCTGTTCTCACTGTTCCCACCAGTGTCACACACCTGTTTTCACTATTCCCACCAGTTTCACACACCTGTTCTCACTATTCCCACCAGTGTCACACACCTGTTTTCACTATTCCCACCAGTGTCACACAACTCTTCTCACTATTCCCAGTGTCACGCACCTGTTATCACTATTCCCACCAGTGCCACACACCTGTTATCACTATTCCCAGTGTCACGCACCTGTTATCACTATTCCCACCAGTGCCACACACCTGTTATCACTATTCCCACCAGTGTCACACAACTCTTCTCACTATTCCCAGTGTCACACAACTGTTCTCACTATTCCCACCGGTGTCACACACCTGGTCTCACTATTCCCACCTGTTTCACCAGTGATATTTTCAAACACAAGGATATATCTTGGATTATGATATGAATCAACTAATCAATAACTAGCCCTATCGTGCATAATTGATTGTTGCACTGCACCATAATAAAGTAATAAGTTATCTATCTCCACTCGACCATAACAAGTTTTGATGTGCTACGGTGCATAAACGGGTTTTTAAGGTGCACTGTAAAAAAGGTAGGCTAGAGGTGCATGATAAACCATATATGGTTTCAACATATATGTTGAAAGTTCAATAAAAGATGGACGACGATAAATATCATTCTATTTCCAGAAATATCTTTCAATTTAATATTTTTGCTTTTAGAAAATGGTCATAAAATAACCTGCTTCTAATTTCCTGAATAAATGGGGATTACCGGTTGCAAGTTCCACCCATGGATGTTTGTGTAAGCTGTATTTTTATCTACAAACTACAGTACAGAATTGCTGAAGTCTGTTCACCAAGTCTTTATAGTTAGTGAGAGTTGCGGTGTATTACACACAAACCTATGATATATGATACGTGCTGCAATCATATCTACAATTGCAACCTACATACGTGACAATCACAATCCCGCGTTTACGGAAATATTACAGTAGCAGAACGCCTCCTTGCAAGTAAACTAATTAGCGTGTCTGGGAGGGCGAGGTTGATTCCACCTCGGGTCGGGTTCTGGATGCAGAAAACCACTATATCAGCCAAATTTTTTCTGATCATGTTTAAAAACCACTAAATTTCTCATTGTTTTTCAGATAGTAGTTAAATGATAGTTACATGGTCTTAAAGCAGATAAAATTCTGCTAAAATACATGTGTGTCAATAATTCAGACAGTAAGTAACAGCTAAGTTATGGCCAATTGAAGAGGAGGGCGAGGCGGAATCAACCTCGTGCCAGTTTTAGCAGGGTTAATTGTGGAAAATGTAATCTTTGTAAATACTTTTTATCTGACAATTCTGTTAAAATTCAATCATTAACTACTAAACAAGTACTCAATATTAACCAAACCATTTCTTGTGATGATGAGCATGTAATTTACGTAATAACCGATCTAGTTTGTAATAAACAGAGTGTAGGCAGTACTGATAGCACTATGAAACTCCGTTTCTCTAATCACAAAAGCCACATAAAGAAGAGGGTCAACAGTTGTAGAGTAGCAGTTCATTATAATCAGAATAAGGCACATAAGTTTAGTATAGATAGTCAAGCCCAATACAATGCTACTCTAGCACTAGAACTAAAGGTCACCCTTGTAGATAAGGTTAAGCCTGAGCCATGGGATACGCCAGAGAGCATTACCAACAAACTAAGTAAGAAAGAGGCTTATTGGCAACACCAACTTAAAACCTTTGAATCAGATGGAGGGCTGAACATCCGTAATGAACGATTAATTGCCAATAAGCGAGCACAAAGTAACTAATCCCATGACTATAGATAGGCACAAGAGCATTCCCAAATCCCTTCTATCAGTCAATTCCTATACCCTGGTTACTACTGGTAATCTTCTAGTTCGTTTATTCATGTATTTTGCATAGCTCAGATTCACCCCTTTACCCGACTTCGTTTTTTGTAATTTATTCTTTCAGATTTTTTATGTTTGATGTTTTCAGGATGTAATAATTTATTGATATTGTTTGCTTTCAGATTTATGTATGCCATTGATAATGTAATTTTTTCTTTTAGTTGTAGAGAATCATTGATATTGTAACAAATTTTAATGTGTGCTCTGGCCGTACGCCACCACTTGACTTTTCAGATTTTGATATTGTATTCTGTTATACTAATTCGTGAATGTCTTTGTAATTTATCGACGTTCCAGATCAGTTAATTGCTGTTTCATTCGAGTCTTGATGAAATTTTGAAATATATATATATATATATATATATATATATATATATATGTCCAATTCCACGTTACGTAATTCACAAAACGTCTAATATTTGACAAAAATTGCTCAACAGTTACAACAATTATCATCAAGGAACCCCATTTTTGGCTCATCCAATACTTCAGGAAGTTATCTACATCCTATAGAAATATTATTTCTAGAGATCAAAAGGGTTTCTTGTGAGAGTGTTTTAAAAGCGTTACGTAATTCCACAGGGCTAAATCATACTTTCACACTAAGAAAATCTGATAGGGGTATTTCAGCTCAAAACAGAAATGCAGTGCTCTTTTGATTGTGCCAGTCATAGCTCTTAGGGGGGTAAATGTTCAGAAAAATAACCACTTATTTACTAGTTCCTATTTTGGATCTGTACCAAGCACTTTTCTCCTGTTACGTAATTCACAATTTTGTGTTACGTAATTCACGAGACACATTCATTACGTCACAATTGTAATTTTGCTTCACTTTATTGTGTCATTTGGTTTTCAGATTGTCATCAAATGAAGATAAGTCATAGGCATTGCTTGAATCACAGATTTATTTATTTAAAATTGAATTATCATGCTTCAAAAATGTGAATTACCAGAAATCATCAATCACAACCTATAAGGGGCGAATTCTTCATACTTTCATTAAATATCGACTGTGATTAGTGAAAGGCCACTGATTTTCATTATTTAGAGTGCTAAGTATTGAAAAATCATGAATTTGAAACATTTCACATTATTTGTTAAGTAATTCACAACTGATTTTGGTCATTTTTGTTCATAATAACCTCATAACGCTGCCAAACTCTTTTTTATTGTTTGAAATACATTCAAGTCTCAAAATGACATGTTATTGATATGGATAACTGTAAAAACGATCGTTTTGTTGACTTTCTTGTCCCTGATGCATCTTTGAAAACCGCTAAATTGGACAGCCTTAGACAACGAATGACAGTATGTATACAAAATTGATAGTTTTGGTTACTTGAAGCGTATCCCAATCAATTTTATATTAATAGCTGCAGAATAGAGGCATTTTGAAATTAAATGGCATACTTTGAAATTTGTGAATTACGTAACGTTACGTAATTCACATCAGCTTTATCTCATTCAGGGGTAAAAATAGAGCAAAACGAATTGTCTCAGTGTCAAGATATACCCACTAAACTCCTGAAATGAAAATTTCAAGACAAAGGACTTGATAGTCCAGGAGTAATAAAACTTTAGTACTATACCGTTACGTAATTCACAACGTTTGAGCTACAGACTAAAATGAAATATCTCCTTCATTTGAAGTACTTAAGAGCCAATACACCACGACAATGCTGTTAGGGTTCCAAACAATATGCGCAAATGTTTTGCAGCACATCAAGTTGCACATTTGTCAAGATATTATATGGTCGAAAAAGTCTCAAAATTGACTGTTATTAATGCACATTTGTAGCAAAGTTTGACTGAATCTCACGTAAAACTGATGAGACTATTCACAAACGGTTTTTGTTCCTGAAAGTTACAGATCTCTTCTAACTAAACACAAAATTTCATCACCTTAGGTCCATCTTGAATTTTTGACCTGTGGTAAACATTGTCGTGGAATTGGACATATATATATATATATATATATATATATATATATATATATATATATATATATATATATATATATATATATTTCAAAATTCAACAGGACTCAAATGATACAACATTTAACTGATCTGGAACTTCGATAAATTACATCTTCTAAGGATCATACTCAAATTTGATTGTATAAAGTAGTGTTGTAAAGTTTAATATATATATATATATATATATATATATATATATAATATATATATATATATATATATATATATATATATATATATATATATATATATATATATTACTCTAAATGCCTTGATCAAAGGCTCCGCCTTAACGTGTGGTAATGAAAGCAGATAAAACAAATCTAGAGAAAACAGATATCCTTCACTGCTCATGCATGGATCTCAAACACTAAACTGAATAGTTCATAGTTGATATGTCATTTTTATGATGATCAGTCGGTAAATGACATCATCAGGCGTCATTTTATCTGATCCATTCATAACATTTAATGATTAAAAAATTGTTTATCCAAATCCACTGAGTTTAAACTAATTGCTAGACCAATTACTTTAATAGTCCGAACTGTCTACCTCCGTCTCAGAGAATGCAGGCCTTCTAGTGGATGCTACCCTCTGGAAAGGAGGAGGATGCACCCTAGGCTTAGCCCCTGAAACTTCTTCTCGTTCAGCTTTAACCCTCTGCTCAGATGACACTGCTTCTACATTATCCTCTGAACAATGAATCTCACCCCTTTTTATGAAGAATTTCTTCCTGGGATGTTCAGCAATTTTTTTCTTCAATTCCTGTACTAACTTTCTCCTCTCAGCCCGTTCTTCTGGTGTTTTATCCAAGCCAATGAATACATTACTATAGACTCGATTCTGCTTCAGATTCTTAGCCACTTTCAAAACCTCAAATACAGTATCAGTCTTGTCCACTGTTACGCGGACAGGCCTCTTGCCTTCAATCCTACCAAAGCGAGTTGCAACAAATCTTGGCTTGACATTGATGACATTGAATATCTCATCAACCTTTTCCTTCAAGTTTTCATCCGCTTCCTCAGGAACACCAAAAAGTATAACATTTTTCTCCCTCTCCTCTGATGCATTCTTTACTATGTCTTTCACAGCAGTTTTGATGTTCCTGATAGTAAGATTTTCTCCAGCATCCTTCTTCACTGCATCACTATAGCTCTTCATCTCTGTTTTAATGGTGTTTTTGAGCTGACTGTCTACCATTTTCTGAAATTGATTAATCTGATTTGTCTTACTGGACAATAACTCATCTTGTAACTGTATGACTTTATTTCCAGCTTCCTTGCTCTCCTTTTGACTCAAATCAACTACACTTACTGCATTCTGCAGTAATGCTACATTCTTCAGTTCTCTCCATGACTTCAAGATGATGTGAGCCATTTTATCCTTGTCCATCTTATCCTTTAGCAATTGAACAGTTACAGTTTTATTTCTACTAAACCCTCTAATCTTTTTCCATGTGGTTTAAGGAAAGAGCTATCTTTCTGAACTGAATCAAAGAAAGAACCCATGGTAAGCATATGAAAATCAGTAACAAACCGAATTCAGAGCTGAGTAGTAATTTCCTCTGGATCTTGTTGCTTCAGATCACTTCGTCACTTTCTCCCCTTAGGGGGTGTCATTGGACATACGTCTACCTGCTCAAATTTTAGTCAAAAATAATTCAAGCAGCAGTAATAATTTAAAATTGAATACAAATACTGTAATAAAGAGAATTCCAGGAGTTTTAAAAGTTTTAAAAGTTGAACTTTTGTTATGAAGAATTGAATGTGCATGAATGCTGTCAGATGCAAAAAACAGTTTTTTTTTTCTAAAAATTGATTAATCAGCACTTTCAATAACTTTCAATAACTTTATTATATTTAGTAGTGCTGTAAAGTTTAAAACATTTAACATATCAATTAATTATTAATGTTATATCTGGCATCTATACTTCTAAATGGTCTTACAGCAACATTACAGTTTGACAGCTTACCAGAATTTCAGACTTCGCATATAATTGTGATAATGCATCACATTCATTCACTGAGGTAGCTCAGATTCTTGCTTAATTATTGAATTGAATATATAACAATTTCAATTCAGGAATGATTAGGAACAGTAAAATTTATGACATCAAAGGAATTTCTCACTATTCCAGTCTACAAAACTATTCAGACTATCAACCAATTCAAGTGGGAAATTTTTCTATTGACACAGAAGGAGAATTTGTTCAGTGTGACTCATCTGCATTTCCTCGTCTGAATAGTTTAAAGCTGCCACTAGATTTAAATGAAGGCTATGATCCAAGTTATATTGATCAGGCTTATCATGATGAAACAACTTTTCCACAGTCAGAAAAAGTATTGAAATGGATTCATAAAAGCAAAATTGGTTACCAGTCACTGTCTGATGCTGATGTCATAACCCAGCGTGGTCTTCTTAAAGATATAGGGTACACAAACCATAATAACTTTAAAAATCCGTGGAAATTTGAAGTTTGTAAATTGAACAAAAAGCTCTACATGAGAAAACCTGACAATGAAGGAGATGATGGTGATGCCTGGTGTATCCAGAACACTTACTGGGGCAGAAAGTTTGAATCATCAATCTTAAATCAAAAACCTGGAATAAAGTCCAGCTACACCATGTTAAAGGGTAGAATTGGAAACAAAAATGTCTTGCTGAGTGCTGAGATAGATGCTATATCATCTAAAGGAAAATTCATTGAGATAAAAACATGCTTTCCTAATAAATTTAGAAATAAGGTTCCATTTACATGGTTACAATCTTACTTGGGAAGAGTTGATACCCTTTATTTTGGGATGAAAGACAAACATGGCTTGATTACAAGTGAGCCAAGTAGGGTTCCTATGGCACATGTAGTTGGCAAATATTTAAAAGTCCAGGAGGCAAATGCTATGTTTGGTTTCCTTCATGATGTCATTGATTGCATCTTCACCTCTATACCTGATGCAAATGAAACATGGGTATTGGAATATAAAGGCAGTAACAATTTAACCTTAACTAAGAGCCCGGAAAAATATTTACCCATCTGGTATGAGGAGTTTTTAAATAGCACAGAGGAAAATGAATTAATTGGAAAAGTAAAGACCCTGCGCTTAAAGCATCCAGCAAAATAGAGGTGAAACGTTGCTTAGATTGGTGACTGTTAGAGCTGATAATGACTTTTACCTCCTTAATCATCCACCACTGCCACGATGCGTTAAGACCACTGGTGCATTCAGTTTGTCAGCTCCCCAGATATGGAACAATCTTCCTTATAGATTACGCTCAATGTCAGATATTGAAGCTTTCAAAATAGCTCTTAAAACTCATTTCTTCAAACGTGCATTTGCAGAGGATGTGAATAGTACAACTTACAATATTGAACTCGAATTTTAATTTGCTATTAAATGATCATCTTAAAATATATGTTGGGATTGAAAATACTGTTTAGATTTAGAATATGCTTCTTTTTAGGATCTCAAAGGCTGTGGAATGCCTCTAAAAAGTTACCGCTTAGTTGCCTAGAGAATTAAGTTTCTTAATTATGGTTAAGCGGGTTATAAATGTGTGCTTTATTATTATTATTATTATTTATTAATTATAATTTGCTTCGAGCTATATACCTTGATAACAAAAAAAGGTGCCAAATTAGAAATCTACTGGTATATTTAGTAAAACAAAATATGTCTTATGGAATGACAGTACCAAATTGAAACGGAGTAATCTCACAAAGGACTGCCATATTACAGAGGTGAGCAAATCTAGAGCTTAATTCTGTCAAGCCTGTAATAGCATAACAATAGAGCATCACTATGGCTCCATGTGCTCTTTTGTTCTCTGAAGCACATGATCAAAATGTATCGCTATGTTTAGATTATATTGGCCATGGCAATTATATTAATCAAATCTACATTTTTTCTCTACAGTATGAATTGCAATGTTATTATTATGTGACCATACAGTAGCTGTATTATACAATTCTTTTGTTAATAGTGTGCACTGTGCTGATGTTTTTATTTGATAAGGTATTGCACAGATTTCAATAATGCAAGAAATTATTCAATGCCTGCTGCAAGAAATAATTCAAAGATCTAAAAATGAGCATTACTGATCTATTCTTCAAATACATACTTTTACTTATCAACTCTATTTTATATTATACATTCATTGATTGGCTAAATTTGCATTGATTTTTTTCGTTGATGATTACAGTAAAGATTTGTTTTTTTTAATTTTTTGTTTCATAAGATGCTGGTTTTTAATCTTGATAAGCTGATAATTTAATAAGTCCTGATTATTCTTGGAATTGGTTTCCGAAAATTCGAGTACCTTTTTTTCTTTATCTCCTATAAATCTTCAATGAGTTTTACTGAAGTGAATGGCATTAAAAACTCATGCGGGTACTGACTTCTGGTTGCACAAAATATGCCTGATATTCTAATATTGATTCTTGAACTTTCTTATCAAGATTATGTTTTTCTTATTAAGATTTTGTCCAATGCATGCTTCCATCCAACATTTTGAGACAGCAATATCTGCAGACAATGGCAGAGCTACCTACTACACGATGATAACTTGAAAAGTTGAAATACGAATTCGTCTTCCCTCAAGACGGCTGTGTTGGAAAACCAAAGCTCCTCTGTGGTATTATGGATGCTGCTATGGTTAAGAGCGTTCTTGCGAATGTGTTTCTCATTCTGACATTTGGTGGAATGGTTTGTCTGATAGTCCTCTTTATACATCCCATGGCACAAGGTGAGATGGCGGTTTTAGGAACAATGTCCCATAAATGCAAATGATGATTGCTGTAAAATGAAAAATGATGATTTATTATTTTTTATAAATTTATTGTTTCATAAATTTATTATTTCATAAATTTATTGTTTCAAACCCTTGATGGTGCCCCTCAGGGGTTTTCACTCAACCATTTTCAGATAGGTTTAAGCACGATTCAGTGTGCTACATGACCAGACTGGCTTGGCACGAAGCTGATTGTAAGAGGGACAGGAGCAGATACCATTCTTATGATGTTCCAATTATATCGGGAATAAGATCATAAACTTTTTTATTATTTAATCCAGCTTTATAATAATAATAATTACGAGACTTTGAAAATTATTCAACATAGCGCTGTTGATTATGTATTTATGATGAATGATGATTTCAAAATTCAAAAAGAATTACTGGTGCCTGTACTTTAGTCTTTATTATTATATTACTATTTAATCTAGCACTATCTAGTATTGAATTGCGATTTATAATGAAAGTAAAAGAGTGGTCAGTCATTTCTATTTTCTTCATCATCAGGGAAAATACATAGTGATGGAAG